>UELV01087735.1:0-35969 GCA_900490015.1 Megastigmus stigmatizans | reverse complement strand
CTTGTACGCTCTCCCTCTCTCTATCCGTGATAGCGAATAAAGTTGGCGAGTATATATATATATATATACATACGTATGTATGTAGTGAGAGAGAGAGAGAGAGAGAGAGAGAGAGGGAGAGGTAGGTGGATGTTTTTAATGGAAGCGCCGTTTATACGCGCTTCTGGGTTATACGCCTCGAACGTGGATATCCCCGGGGCATCGATGTGTCTATCGATATATATATCTATATGTATATATGTATACGTGTACTGATAAACAATGAGTATACAGGAAGTGCGGCAAGCTCTTTAAACTTGATTGAGGAGCTTCCTTTTCTGTGCAGCCGCAAGACTTTATGACGTGGAAATCTGTTCTTGAATTCGACAATTTTTTTTTCGTTCGGCTATACCTATAGTGAGGAAGGAAGCATTACTATGGAGTATATACCGTTACAACTTTTTATACTTACTCTACGTGAAAGTATTTTTACACGCGCGCAGCCAAAGCTTTATTATATCAGTGATTCACATATAAGAATCTGAGCTTTTAAATTTTCTCTAAATCGTTTTCTACCAAAATAATATCTTTCAGATCGGAATGTATATATAGAAACAAAATTTGGAATAAGAAGGAAATCATTATTAATCACTACGCAAAAATCGTAAACAAAGAAAGATGATAAAAGAAAAGCCACAATCCGCATTTTATTACATTCCGCGACTTTTACAAAAAAAAAAGCAAAAAAAGAAAAAGAAAAAAAAAGCCTCGTCGAAGACCGAGGCCATGGAGAAAAATCAGTATATCGAGGAAAGGACGCTTGGGCTCGCTCTGCTCCTCTCTCCTCTGCTCTCGGGAAATCTATTCGCACGAATCGCGCGCGGGGCTGCGATGAAATTCCGGATGAGTGGTCGTCCGAGGCCGTGAGAGAAAGAGAGAGAGAGAGAGAAGCTCGCTCACGGGAATTTACGGGCTCGTAAAAATCAAGAAGAGTCCGCCGTGAGCAGCGCGAGCAGTGCTTGCCCTCCTTCGTCTTTATCTTCCCTTGCAGTCCGTTCACGTTGTCGGGGGGAGGTCTGCGCGTTTACGCGCTATTCTACTTACAAGGGAGCTGGGAGATCGCGAGCTTGGGTGTCGAGACCTGCAGCACATGCGCTCGGGTCAAGGAGATGGAGAAGCAGAGAAAGACAGACAGAGAGAGAGAGAGAGAGAGAGAGAGGATACAAGAGATGCTGTTGTATGCTGGCAACAGCCGACTGCTTTATCGCTACTCTATACCCTTTTTCGCCTTTCTCTCTTTTCTCTCCCTTTTCTTTCGGAAATAGAACGGATTCAATTATCGGTCAGAGTTTTGGCAGAACAATTGTTAATACGATGCGAGGGAGACCAGCTTTTGCGATAAATATTTATTAGGAATTATTAAAACTGTTAGTACTTGGTAACTTGGATTTTCTAAAAACTAACGACTTCACTTTTTAACTTCATACATTTTTTTTTCTTTTATTTCAGGTCACGTCCTTGACGGTGTTTTACGTAATTTCGAGTTCAATTCAATAACATTTTTGTTCTTATTAACAGAATTGCATCTAGCATCTATTCTTAACATTTTTAATGTTAAATAGACGGTGATGATTTTCAAATCTTATTGAATATCGTCTGTATCTACTGAAAATGCTCTGTCATTCTAGCAATAAAAAAAAATACCTTATAATCAATCATTTTCGAATAACAATAACCGAACAAACTTAAACATCGATAAAAGAAATAAACCGCCTCGCCAAAAAATAAGAAACATAACTCTATCCATCATAAAAACGAAATTATTTGTCAAAATAAAGCGAAAGATGGTGGCGGTATACGCAGAAAGAAGGTGGAGATAAAAAAAATTCTGTCGCGTCGAAAGTAGTAAAAGGCGTCCATTTGGCCCTCGCGAACTTTCCCGGGAGCGTTGGAAAAGCGATCAAAGTGCCGTCTCGGCTTCCTCTCTCTCCTTCAACTCCAACATCGGGAAGAAAAAAAATTCTTTTCCACTTTCAGCGAAACGAGCGAGCGAGAGAAAGAGAGAGAGAGAGAGAGAGGGACAGTAAGAGAGAAGAGGACCCTCAAGATTTGCCGGAGTTTAATATGGTTTTAGGGGCGGCGGCGGCGGCGTCGGCGGCGACGGCGGTGGTGTGGCAAGCGACTTGTAATGGCGTCTTAAGTTTCGCAGGGGCTCTCATTCGTTACTTGCTCCTCTCTCGCCTTTCTCTTCATTCTGTTTCTCGCTCTCGGAACGACCCTTTTGACATCGAGATGCCGGAAGAAGAGGGCAGAGATTAGCATATTCATCGAGAATTTATGGTGAATAAACGGGAGCTTAATTATGACGAAGTATTAAGGGTGAAAAGTGGGCGGCGCATCGCGTCAGTTTCTCTCTCTCTCTCTCTCTCTCTCTCTCTCTCTATATATATATATATCTCGAGCTGTGAATTACTTTGACACGGCTATTCTTCGAGGTATCGAATTTAAAAAAAATTGTTTCTCTTCGATTTAAGAGTTATGTAAACTAGATTAAAAAAAAATCATCGAAATCTTTGAATGAATTTCTAACCTGGGATCGTATATTCTAGCAATTGAATTCGAAAAGTGAATTATTATTGTTGTAAAAGTAATTCAAGGTTAATTCTCCACTTGTTTTGCACTTGCATAAAAGTTAGTACCAATAAACTATCATAATATTTGCAAGATTAATCGATATAGTTATCTTAAAGCATCACACGAATCCAAATAAAATTATCTTCCCGAAAAGGATTGCGCACCTCTTTCCGAAAACCTCAATCTGCTCAAATAATCGCAAAGGAAGGTCAGTCATAAATAAAATAAAAAGTCACACGAAAACGATCCATTGGTCATCCAGCGATTCATCCGTCCCATAGGACACATCTCTATCAGCTGTCCCTTTTCGCCGCCACCATCATCAGTATCGGCAATGATAATGATGATGTTTCATTCTCTCTCTCTCTCACTCTCTCTCTCTTTCCCAATAGCCTAATGTATTATTTAAGGGAAAGGTGATTTTTCGTAGCTCCGAGCGAGCAGAAGTGGCAGGCCGGAAAAAAAGACGACGAGGAATCCCCCCCAGCAGCCAGCCATTGGCAAAAGACTTGGAAAAGAAGAGACGAGAAGAGCCTTGGGGGTCTGATTGATATCAGTCGGTAATCCAGGCACGGAGAGAAAGAGAGAGAGAGCGCGAGCAAACACCTCAGCCTGGAAAATCCGTTGCTGTCCTCGGTGTGAAATATGAGATGTGCTGCTACTGCTGCTGCCGCCTCTTACACTCTCTCTCTCTCTCCTCCTCCTCCTTCTCCTACTTCTTCTTGAGCTTCTTCTTCTCCCACCTCGTGATGCTATACCATATCCGCTCCTCTCACGGGGATTTGGATTGGAGGGCAGGAAAAGACGTGCGCGCAGCAGCGGCAGCAGCAGAAGCAGCTAAAAGGGGGAAGAGTGAGACGTGGTCGATGGAGAGACGAGAGGAAATCAATGCCTCGCGCGAGCTTCTTCTTCCTCCTCCTACCTAATACTACATTCTCCACCTCCTACTCTCTCCTACTCCTATAGCTCGTCTCTCCTGTCTGTCGGATTCGCTGCATCTCTTTCTCGTTCTATATACCTCCGTGCCATTCGCCAATCTCCACCTTCTTTCTTTAGAGTCTCGATTGCTTTGCTTCTGTATAGTTGCGGGAGGGGGAGAGAATCGAGCGTTAGTGCAGATACGAGACTATATTTGAGGGGGATCGATTTATTTCAGGCTCTTTTTGGATCGATTGTACCGACCGACACCATAATGTCTGCTGGGACGAAGTTGTTTCGACGTTAATGATATCGTTGCATTGTGCAGCTTCGTTGTGTTGAGAGAATATTAAATAAGTATATGGAAAAAAACATTTTTGTTTAAGCGCAATTTATGTACGCCATGATTTGAAGAGTATCGCAATAACATTGTCACACTTAAGCAAAGTATCCTACACTTCATTATAACCGACTAATTCAAGTCGCTTTATTATTGGACGATATCCAAGACAAGAGTAATTTTTCTCTTCTCGCTGTAGGCCGATATATAGCCAGGTCGATATAGCTCGCGGTCCTCAATTAAAGGCGTGTCGCTATCGTGGGTATAAGAGACAATTTGGGAATCAATTTACTTTGGTGTTTACGTTGGGGCGATAGGAGAGGGGACGTGACAGCTTGGCCTTGATGTACATTACAAATTAATCCCGAAGTTAACGGCGAAGGCCCGTTACGTACAATGGAATTAATCCAAACGTCTACACTTAGTCTTTTATTTCATCCACGGTGGACTAATCCAAACAGTTGTTTAAAGTGTCATTATAAAAATATCAAATGCACCCGATTTTTCAGAAATCAAGCTCAGAAAGTTTAGCGACGTCCAGTAGAAGCGCATCGTTGCATTATATGTGTATGGACGCAGGGGCCGAGTGTCGAATAAGCGAGTGAAATTCTGCAATCAAGACAAATCGATGGTCTCGCCGACCGTAACGTGTATTCGGCTCGCCGGCCAAAACGCAATTTCGCCGCAGTCGAACCGTCAGCAGCGCCAGCAGCAGCACCAACGTCCAGCGGAAAAGCATTCGGCCAGCACCGCAAAATTCCCAGGACTGCAGCGCTTTCGTTCTATACCAGCTTCCCCGCACACATCCACCGAGGGAGAGAGAGAGAGAGACGCGTATACCAAGCGAACTGGCGTGTGTATGTGGATACACGTGTAGGTACATCGCATCCCCGAGCTGCCGCCGCTTGGGCTACTGCACAGTCGAAAATGCAACTCGTGTAGCGCAGAAATGGTAAATATATATAGAGGAGCGTACGTATATGTATAGAAGAGGGCGTTGTATCGTGTTGTTGGAGCACGGGAATCTGCTCCTCCGAGACCTTGAAAACACGATGATGCATCCTCGGACAAACGAGCTTGCCGCGATCGTGCGCTTGTACGCATATCGGATATGCTCTCTATCCCCATCTCTCTCTCTCTCTCTCTCTCTCTTTTTTCATTTCCACGTCTGCACTGTGCGGCAGTTACTACTGCTGCTGCTGCTGCTGTTTTGTTTCGCGATTCTCTCTCGGACTTTTTGTGAATCCTTGCTGCGCACAGCTCTGCAACGAAATCTCGGGTGGACGCGGATTCGCGACGAGTATACTGAGGATTTTGTTGGGGGGAAAAAATTCAATTTTTTGCCTTTTTTCTAGGGTCTGATGAATCGCCCGGATGTCGACGCTAAATCTGTTACTTTTAGTTAGGGACTGTTCTACTGTAAATTTGATGGGATACCGACGATCTTTTCTCGATACATGAATATTAGAAAAATTAGGCGGAAGTGATTATTTTAACGACATAAATGCGTAAATTTGATTTTTGCCTTTGTGCCAAAAGTTGATTTCGCTATCTTCTAATTAGTTCTTTAGCATGAAATTCTGCATCAACAATTAGAGCAACTAGAAATTTTAATTACATTTTATACATCGATACCAGCCAAATGCAACGCTAATTTAGAATCCCGCTAAGTAACGCAGTTCTCAGAAGCCGCAGTCTCGCACATCCCAGAAACCATGACACTCCCGGCCACACTTAGACACCCCAGACTCGTTTTATCCCGAGTCTAAGATGTCGCAGTCGCCGAATTAGCGTTATATCGACTCAACCTCTCTGCGAGTATAATACACAAGCTCTCAAGAGTGTAGCAGAGCTCACTCTCGCTTATGTACAGGCGCGTCTAACGTCAGGAGCAGTAGCAGCGATGCCGCATTAAACATGCAAATATACCGAGGCGATATAGCGTTCGCGTCGCCGCTATTTCATCGTCTGCCAAGAGAGTGGAGGCTCGCCGAGACGGGGACCGAAGGGTATATAACGCATTGTAGTGGCGCGATTAAATTTCCCGAGGATATGATATCGACAAGTCTGCCGCATTGTAAGCCGCTTCTCTCTCGCTGGGTTCAAAGACTCCGCACCATCAATTTATAATAATCGCCCAGTGCATCGTGTGTGAGATGCGAGGTATACCTACAATATATTTTTGGACGCGTCCGAGATGAGACTTAATTCGATCGACTGTTATACTACTAAGATAAACGAGTACTAACGCTTCACACTATACGCATACACTATAAATCAATAACTATACTTTAAGACTAAAATTGTTAGTTTAGAAATATAGGACATGTTAAAAAATCGATGTTCTAACGTTATTTCACAAAGTTGCATTTATTGTACAGAATACATGTAATCGCATTGCAGAAAATACATAAAGTGGAATTCAATTCTTGAAAATTCTTTTTAACTTACTAATCAAGTCATCACATGCTACTTCAATAAAAAAACAATATTGATGCAATAATATGTCCAACAGCTAAAATAACAAAGAGATTCATTACAAGAATTTTCCCAATAATCACTTGACGTTTGTCCTTGTTCCAAACGTCGATAGCTTCAAAAGTTTCAGATATCTTTTTCATTATTCCAGACTCATCCAGTTTTTGTCAAATCGAATCAAATCGTTTGAATTAAGGTGAACCTTTTGAAAACGTATACCCTAAACGAACGCAGTTTAAAGTAGGCTTTAAAACGGTCATTTTCTTCGTTTCATGGGATTTACTATATTGCTTAAATTCTGCCTCTATTCTGTGCTTTGAAATAATCTACGCACATCACATGCGCTAATACAATCATTTTGTTTCTTATTCTTTCAAGGTCCTTGTCGTCATTGAATCGAAACATACCTTCATAAGCTGATTCGCTTGTCACCATATCAAATTTTAACTCATCCATTTCTTTGATCATCAAACGGTGACCAATGACAAGTAGACAAGTGAGGGTTCAAAATATCAGGAGAAATGTTTTCTAAGTCTATATACTGAAAAGAGCTTGTCGAGCTCGAAGGACTGTTGTATACTATTGGAACATTTATAATGTTATGCTTACTGTGAAAAGGTGCCAGGATGCTGCAGCCGTCAATTACTGTATCGTTATCCTCATAGTAAGCATAATGTCAGTAGAGTACAGAGACAGCTCAGTTGTCAGTTTGCGTACAAATCTAGCATCGTCACTACTGTCAAGAAGATCGGCATTCAAATCACCCATCAAGATTTTATTATTGTATAGTCAAACAAAAACTTTGTAATTTCTCAATAAAGTCAAAGTTTTCGACGATTGAGCTCGAATTCGTTATTCTGATACACGGCCTTAAATTTTCAAGCGCCATTATAGTTGTTATTGCGGTTTATACTTCAATCGAAAGTAATGCGAGCTTCTTTTAAGGGACAGTGACACCAATACCCGATGACAATGGTTTAGTAGAAGACGCCGATTTAATGTTTACACGCATTTACGCTCAGTCCTAATAAAGAAATCAGTTTCGATACATTGAAAATCAACCAAGCATCACACATCGTCATTTCAACATCGCGTAATCCTACCAGTATCTCATGGCTATATCACCAAATTAAGCACAATAAAAATGACGATAGGTCTCAGTTAGTAGAGTCTCAACTAATAATGAGAAAGAAAGATCGGATTTATTATAGGATTCCCAATGCAATCGAGGCTCCGATAATAATTTAATAGCCAAGTGTCCGTGGCGGGAGCAGCAGTCTGGTGATGGTGAAGCGGATTACGCTATCCCGCATTCCCGGGACTCTGATCTATATAGTTCGCTCCTCGAGGCCGCACAGACCGAGCACTAAGGAGCTAACCGACTTAGCGCTCTGCGCTCGGTATCGCCTTTCCATCGTCTAGCAGCCGCTGCACCAGAACGAGAGGGAGTCACATTAAGGAATCAGCTTTCCTCTGCGGAGTCTGCCGAGAGACTATAATATATGATATATATAGATGTATGTGATGGGGCAGGTTCGATACCGAAAATCTAGTAACTCGATTCTTCTTTTTTTTTCTCTCTTTGGTCTTGCGAGCGCGCCTTCGAGAAGTTCGTGCAGTAGTGAAGGGCACTTTTTCGAAAGCGAATTCTTTTTCCAAGTTTCCGGGGTTCTTCCACTGCTATATATTTTTGGGAAATGCAGCTTCGTTTGGTACAAGAGATCGTTTTTCTAGACAAAGGGTACCATCTCACTCGAAATATTAGAAAGAAAGGGTTCACGATAATTCTATCAACGATAAAAGGATTAGTTAAAGAATTGAATATTTTTAACTTTTTATCACTTGATAGAAAATTTTCAGATGATAAAATGAATGAATAACAACAAAATTCTAACTTACATTCTCCTACTAATCGTATAATCTACCGTCCCACATATTCATCAGCAATCGCATCAAACTAATCAATCTGGCCCAACGCGCACTTCTCAATCCCAATAAAAAGCCAAAACTCACTTTCTCTCTTGTGCTAAGCAAGACACGGGTGTAAAGGCGATGATTGTCAAGCTGCACTTAGTCGCGTCATAATAGATTAGACACGAGTGCGGGATTACACTCGGTATAATATATATAGAGTGTCGGCAACAACAAGTGTGCTCGTCGAAAAGTTGTAAGCAGTGTCTAGAGGGTAGAGATGCTGGTTGCTTATGGTGTATGTATATATAGAGGAGCACAACCCAAGCTACGACGATGGCTCTGGGGGCGTCAAGTCAGTCGGAAACCTCTAATAGCTTTCGAGGCATACAAGCGTCCCGCGGACGCAAGAGCCGTGGGACGCGCCCGCCGCAGATGCTATGCTCTCTCTCTCTCTCTCTCCTCTCTGTGCGTGTGTCTATGTGCGGGCGATAATCACTCGCCGCAAGACGAGGCCGATCTCTCCTTAGAGCCTATTGTTGCACGATCCCCGTGGTGTACGAGATGATTTTTAAGTGGACTGTGATTTTGGTGGATTGGCCGATAATGGATTTTGAGTCCACCTATCGTTGCAATGCCCGATGGCAAAAGTGCTGATTTTATGAAATAACTGTGGCTGACCTGAATAAAAGATTTCTGAAATTCAAGTAAATATCTTTTTTTAACAGTGCTAATGAAATATTTACTCGCGTTAAAAAAATATTTACATAATTTAAGGAATGTTATCGTTCAATAGCGAGCCAGGGTGCACCTCTTCCCAATCGATTTTTAGAATATTTTTGCAAATAAGCTATGCGGAGGCCTCACGAACGTTAATAAATAACACCCATAATATTTTAAATCAATATGTAGAATTGCTGAAAAATGATAGTACCAACAATAGGACTGATGTGTGACACCTCGTACTATAACTACGTACTTGATGCAAGTACGTTGTTATTTTGAAGTGTTGCTAGTGAAGATTAAAATTACGTAAATATTTTTTTACTACTATTGAAAGAAATATTTACTTAAATGTACGAAATTCTTGTCAGTGTATAGTATTGACTAAAAAATATGTGGGTAAGATACTTCGACTAAAATAAATTTGAAAGAAATACAAAAAAAAATCGATACGTACGAGTATTAACTCTTCACGATATATTTATACATTATAAATATATGACTGTATGTAATGGCAAAAATTATTATTTTAAAAACATAGGACATGTTAAAAATTCGTTATTGTAACGTTATTTTACAAAGCTGCATTTATTGTACATAATACATGCAATTGCATTGCAGAAAATACATAAAGTGGATTTAGATTTTTCAAAATTCTATTTAACGTATTAATCAAGTCATCCCATATGCTACTTCAATAAAAAACAATATTGATGCAATAATATATCCAACAGCTAAAATAACAAAGAGATTCATTACAAGAATTTTCCCAATAATCACTTGACGTTCGTCCTTGTTCTAAACGTCGATAGCTTCAAAAGTTTCAGATATCTTTTTCATTATTCCAGACTCATCCAGTTTTTGTAAAATCGAATCAAATCGTTTGAATTAAGGTGAACCTCTTGAAAATGTATACCCTAAACGAACGCAGTTTAAAGCAGGCTTTAAAACTGCCATTTTCTTCGATCCATAAGGTTTATTATATTGCTTAAATTCTGCCTCCATTCTGTGCTTTGAATGTATGCAAATGACTTTATAATTTTTTTCTAAAATATCTACGTGCTTCACATGCGACATTATATGCACTTTGTTTCCTATTCTTTCAAGGTCCTTGTCTTCATTGAATCGAAACATACCTTCATAAGCTGATTCGCTTGTCACCATATCAAATCCTGACTCATCCATTTTTTTGATTGAATTAAATGTCAATTCTTTAGATGAAACTAAATCATTTATAACAGTTGCTGTAAAGTTAGCTGTATAATGCAGCGATAATAAAATAATACTTAATATAATCATTTGCGTAGGTAGTTTTTTTTGTCTGTAATCTTGTAGGCACATTTAAAACCATATGAATAACATCGAACGCTTTTAAATCATCACATATTTTTAATCGAAATAATTTTAAAATGTAGATAATAAAGTTAAAAATTGCAGGAACAAAAAATATATTATAAAAAGTCTTTACAGATAGTTTTAAGCAAAATAGAGGTTCAGTTACCACTGCACCAATATATGCAAAGCAATCTTCACTTAATATAGAAAGAAGTAAATTATCATACAAAGCTGTGACTGGGAATGGTATTATTGTTTGATTGATGACTTCATCTTTCAGACTTTCCAAAATTTTATCATTAATGTTCTGATCTGGCACATTTGTACCGACTATTTCGATTAAATCCATTGAAAAATTCATAACATCTAAAAAGATGTCTAATAAGGGTTGATAATAAACATTAATTACTCGTTTTCCATTATCATGTTTGGTCATGTTTGCATAAGTTACATAATTGAAAAATGGTAATTTCAGAGGATATCGATTCACATTCAGCAGTTTGTTTGGAAAAAGTTCTAGGTCATGAAACAATTTGGTTTTATAAATTATTTTAAAAAATGGATTCAGATAGTACAAGAAACTTTCTTCATTACTTCGTGGTATCCGTAATATGGAAAAATCTAAAAGCTTTTTCGACCAAGCATATTGCAGAATTGTTTTTATTGAAGTGTCAAGGATAGATTCGTCGCTGAAATGAAAAACCAGTAATTTTGGTCGCGTAAGTCTTGGAGAAAGCTGTACAACAAATTTTGTAAATTCCATGATTTGTCTATTGTTCTCGTCATCATCAACTCCATATGTTAAATAAATGATTAAACCAATATCTGATAGATTTTGAA
Source organism: Megastigmus stigmatizans (assembly GCA_900490015.1). Lineage (NCBI taxonomy): Eukaryota > Metazoa > Arthropoda > Insecta > Hymenoptera > Megastigmidae > Megastigmus > Megastigmus stigmatizans. Next base: position 24,811 of record UELV01087735.1, on the reverse strand, counting down.
ACAAATGCTTGTCATCATGGACTTCTTGTACCATGGATAAATCGATAATTACCGTTGGAATAGCACGTGCTATTTTTTGCAGAACCAAATTTTGTTCCGTAACTTTTTCGGAATTATTTGTGAAAATTCTTATTTGGTAAGATTCCAGATTTACTAATTTTTTCGTGAGAATATTTAGACAATGATCTGTGTTAGCATAGACAAAATAAGTTTTTAAAAGATAACAGAGAATGGTCGAATAAATAATCCACATAGTATTTATATTAATTTTTTGACCTTGATCACTCAAATATTCACTTTCAGACTGCCAAATAAGTATCTGTTAACTCGATTCGTCGATACTATTGTACAGACCAAATATAAAACTGCTACTCATAACTGTAAATATTAATGTAAATATATGTACAGATATATTGTTGTCTAAGCCTCAGCAGAGTTGGATAAATTTAAATAAAAAATTTTTTTTTGTTAAATCTTACTAAAAATTCGTATTGCAAATCATCCTGGGGGCTGCTCTACAGTCATAGCGATATACGTACCGCAGTTTTTGCCCTTCTCTAATGTACTGGTTAAAAAAGGGCAGACTCTGCGATTAACGTATGCGATAAACAATTTACCACTGCACAGCAACCCCCTGTTGTCATAACTTACGTTTCTAAAGTAGTTTTTCCTGGGAATCAAGTATCAAAAACTTTTATTTTGACTAATATAGTTCTTACTTCTACTTTTTTACGTATTAATAAGTTTTTACTACTATAGGTATCATTGTAAGGTCGTTTTATTACAATGCACAGTTAACAAAATAATTAGTAAATAAAATAAATAAATAATTAATTTAAAAAAAACTGTTCCGAATAGCTTCAGCTATTTGTTCTTCTCAATGATCGATTATTGGAAAGAAATTGAATACGTAATATAAGAATAATAAATTTGTAGATAATTTTAACATTCGAGATTTGTCTATTGTTCTCATCATCAACTACATATACTAAATAAATTATGAAACCAATATCTGATAGATTTTTAAATAAAAATTTATCATCATTGACTTCTCGTACCACGGATAAATCAATAGGAATAATACGCGCTGTTTTTTATAGAACTAAATTTTGTACCGTATCTTTTTTGGAATTATTTATAAAAACGTTCTTTATTTATATGGATCCAGATTTACTATTTTTTTCCTGAGAATATTAAGTCAATAATGCTTTTCTGCTTAGGCAAAATTAAGGTTTAAAAGATAACAGAGAATGGTCGAATAAATAATAAACATAATTTTGACAGGGAATGTTATAATTTAAATTTCAAATGTTCATTGGCGTCAATTTTCTAATTAGCAACAAAAATGTTTATAAACTAATCTTGTTCACTATATTTTTAACCTTTTGACCGTTAGGCAGAAGGATCTGTTTATAACTGACGTTAAAGTTTCCAAAAATTTTTACATTATTACGCTAGTAAAGGTTTAGTGGTCATTGTAAGGTCAAATTAAATTGTTAGAAGAGAAAACCTGCTTTCTTAGAAAAATTATTTTAGGGTATAATTATAGGATATAGTGAAAACGGACACACTATACATGTGCTAATACAGCCTGTGATTATTCTGTGAGATCGATTTCATTGATTATAAATTTCTAATCAGAAAAGTCTATAATTACGCATATCCTCTCTGTTGGATAAATACAAAACCTTAGAAGAGCTAGGCTAAAGCAACAGAAACGTGGCGATCAACAAAGAAGTAAAATTAGCCGGTAGCAAAGAAAGTGTCACAGACTAGTGGGAGAGTAGCGTCGCAGTCCCTCCGACATTGGATTTTCGGAAGTTTAGCAGGATTGGAATAACAGAGCGGGGCAAAAGTGCGATAGGAGAGCGAGAAAAGTCTGGCTCAGAGACAATTGGGCGCATATTGGCCAACTTTACTTTGGGACGAGCGGACAGGTTGCAGTGTTTATTGTGAAAATAACAGGGAGAGGTAGAGAGAGAGGATAAGAGCGCAGCTCAGCCATGCAGGGGATGCACGAGCGCGAAAATGCCTCGGATTCTATCGAGCGAGATATTGCTATCGCTCTGTTGTATATACTCTGTTGTTGCAGATTGTTCCGTTTGGATTCGCGCGAGAGTCTCTACACGACGCGACTCCATATTATTTTTCCTCGTTACAACGCGAGACGTTAGAAAATTCAACTCTCTTGCAAATTTCACGCGCACTTGTCGAAGAAGAGTTTTTCTATACGGCAAGTGGACGCTTAGCTATGAGCAATTGAAAAAAACAAAGAGACATAAGCAGAGTAGCACAATCGAGGCGGCAACTAAAAACAGAGGGAAACGTAATCCCAGGCTGTCTCTCTCAGTACGTAAGATTTTTCAATCCACAACCCCTGCATACGATGTTTTTACAGCGGGCCTCGCCGCGGCCACTTGGTGCGTATGTGGCTGTTGTGTAGCCGCCATCGCCACCGAACGCCACACGTCGCTCGGCAGGTTGCACTTGACTCGTTCTCTCTCTCTCTCTCTCTCTCTCTCTCTCTCTCTCTCTCGCCTAAAACGGACTACTACTACCACTGCTACTGCTACTGTTACTGCTACTCTCCCCTTCCTGTGCACACGAGGTTCATCGTCGCGCACGAGCAATATTTGCACAGCTCTTATTCTCGCTCTCTAGGCTGCTCTCCCCCTTCTACATATGTGTATGTGTGTGTGTGGGGTGAGAGTGAGAGAGAGAGAGAGAAAGAGTATATAGCTGTATATATATAGAGCGAGTATGGTACCCACCTACCTAATAATGATTTTACGTTACGCCACGCCACGGTCCCCGGGGAATCCGACGGCGACGGCGGTGGCGGCGTCGCACCCTTATTGCACATGGCCCACTGTTCCTCTCTCTTTTCTTTTTTTTTGCTTCTCTGCTCTTTTCCCGTCCCTCTCTCTCTCTCTCTCTCTCTCTCTGGCCTTTGTTTTGTCGTCTTATACGGGCGAGCTGCAGCAGCACGCGCTCGCGCCTTGTCTGGGATTGACTTTTATATCTCTGCTTTTTCGATTTCGCCCTCTTTGTTATAAGCGCGTGCTCATTGAATTACCTTAGTCTTCGCGCTTCGGCTGTATAACAGAGAGATGAGCGAATAGAATGGCTTTAAGCGAGTGTCTCGCGTTGAGATGTGGGTATTTGGAGAGATGTAAGCGAGTGCGCGGCTAGAGCGACCAAGTGCTAGTGTAGTTCATGGCTGTGGGTTGATTAATGAGGAGTTAATTGGAATGGAAGACTCGAGGCTCGATTGACGCGAATCAAGTTTTTCATTGATAATGTGCGTCGATGAGTCCGAGAGACGCAAAAAGAAACTGGGAAGTGTAAGTACGATGGAACAAAAAAACAAACGTTGGACGATCGAGTTGGAGGAATAGCCATCAATTTGTCGATGAGAATATTATTGTCATGTGGCTTTTATTAATTTTCGCGTTGATTGGACGACGTTATTTTCTGTAACGACTATCCAATCAAGTTGTAAAAATATTTTATCGTAGCCTGTTGTAAATATAAACAAAAGTATTATTACCGTTTGTCATTTGAAAAGAGTATATCTATACTGAATTTATTCAAAACGTCAAACCCTAATTTATTAAACAACAAATATTGTGGCTCGTTGGTTTCGCGTAAGCTGCATATATATTTTTCTCAAGTTTATAAAATGTTGATTCCGGGCTTCTAAACTCGCGTGAATTATGGATGACCCCGTAATTCTTTCAAGCAAAGCGTATAATCGGAAAAAATTGAAAAATAAAAAATTTACAATAGCTCCCTTACTCATTGATCGCATGGCGTAAGGCTGGCCTTTCTACCACCATTCCTACACATTATCCCTCGTCGTAAAAATCAATTAATTATACCGCCGCGTCACGCGAAAACGAATATCTACCCGGAGTTTTTGTCAAAACGCAAAAAAAGAAAAAGGAAAAAACTGGTTAACACCGCATCGCTTTATCAACATTCCAAACTGCAGAGGTAAAAAAAAAAGGGAAAGGAGGTACCAGTGCGCGCACACACACACACACATCCCTTTTTAATTTCGCGCGACTCCCGCTATATTCGCGCGCTACTTTCCCTGCAACAAGCGGAAAAAAAGAGATAGAGAGTTAAAGAAAGAGAAAAGAGAGTGGCAAAAGTCCAAAAGGCCGGCGTAATTAAAGAGGCGAAACGAGGCGGAAAAAGAGGGTAGGGGGAGAGAGAGAGAGAGAGAGAGAGAGAGAGAGAGAGAGAGAGAGAGAGATCGCGAGAAAGCGACAATCGTCCTTCGGGCCCTGTGTTCTAGGTAAAAAGGTAATTCCCTCGGACGTTGTGCGCGCATTACACACAGGCGGGGGTCTACGTACCCATGGCCGCGTATGTACGTACGTACGTACACGACGGGAGCTCTGAATTTTTCATCGACCTGAATAATGAATTAAATGTTCCGTAGCGACCCTCCACTTTCTGTCCCTCTCACATACACCCACACACACTGGCAGTTAGTACAGTGACCATCGCGCTTTGTATCTTGCCTCTCAGCGTCTCACTGTAGAAAGACGTCCCCGTGTACATATATGTATGGGTGTGTGTATATATATAGAGATGTAGGAGAGAGACCGAGACCGGGAGAAGTAGAGGACAAGGTGATAATTTGATAAGACATCGGGAGGGTTGCCATGGCGACGATACAAAAGCTCTCTCCCTCCTTCTTCTTCTCGCCCAACTCTCGGCATCTCTCTCTCTCTCTCTCTCTCTCCCTGTCCCAGGCGTACTTCTTCGTCCTCCTCGTCGTCGTCGTCGTTCTTTTTTCCTCTCTCTCTCTCTCTCTCTTCTCTGTCTGATCCACGATGGCTTCACCTATACACGTCGCCGCGCTGAAATCCATCCTTGGACCGCGTCACTGACGCCACGCCATCCTGCTCCATCAAACGCGAGCCCCGAGACAAGCCCGAGTGTCAAGTGTCACTCCCTCTACTCCTACCACGTCTTCTTCGTGCTACCACTTTTTTCTTTTCCTCCTCCTCCACCTTCTTCTTCTTCTTCTTTTTCGTTTTGTATCAGCTATATACTTTTGCGGACTCGACGGGCGCTGTAATCATTGCGTGCGCACTCGCCTGCGCGGGATATAATTGGGGATGAGCGAGAGTGGCGATTTCATTGGTCGAGGGGCTATTTTGGTGGATTTCTTTCTTTATGGAAGTGGTGTGCAAGCGAAGTTTTTTGATTGTGTGCTATGAAGATGCCGCTGGGCGAGCAACGATATTTTGGCTCATTATCCAAAGTAGTTGGTCGATCGATTGTGAAATCAATTGGGAATGTGTATCGTGATGTGTACAAATGAACAACCTCTCGTTATTTTTAGAGACTATAACGCTCCATGTGGATCTTGAATTTTCAATGTGTGATTATGTATTGATGAGAAACTAAAATAAGAGATATTCTCTTACTGCCGATATCTGTATTTTTAAAGTATTAATATGAGAATTTCTGTCGAGTAAATCAATAATTGCTTTATTTGCATTATCTTAATCAAGACGTCAAAGAAGTGTATTATTAGATATAAAATGTCAGCATCCCTCGCGGATCACACGAATAAGGCTGATCAAGATCTCGATCTACACACCCGCCATCTCGGATTTGATCTACCCCACTTTCAGTAATGAAATTACGAACTTATAACACTACCGCGAGCCGCCACGGCTCAATTTTTTCATATAAGGTATATAAGTGCGTGCAAAATTCACCGATCGCCAAAACAGATTTGAAATTCAACAATATGCAGAGATAATCGCTTAATTCCTATCCCCAAAGAATCCATTTCGCATCATCCGCAAAGTAAACTCCATATAAATACAAGCGCGCATATACACGCACATCGAGTATGTGTGCAGGTCGTTTATACTCGACGCGGGCGGTGCGTCCCGGCCCGTTAATCGGCGCGCACACTTGATCCTCGAAGCAGTTGATTCCCACAGACAATTTGTCGGCAGTGAAAATCTATTTTAGGATTACAGCCCACTGCCTTCCACCGCGTGCAGAGTATGGAAGGGGAGAAACGCATCGAGGACTCGAGGCAGAAGAAACGGCGGTAATAGCAAAAGAGAGAGAGAGAGAGAGAGAGAGTAAAAGTCCGACGTATATATATATATATAATCGCGGCTGTGTGTAAACGCGCGCAAGTGTATATCCATGGGAGTTAGTCGGGAGAATCGGACCTAGTATATATATGTATGCACACACTAGTGAGCGGGGGGAAAAAGGAGAGAATAGAAAGGCGCGCAGCTAACGGGAGAGAGGAGCAGCGCGCCCCAAAAAGACATTACGATTATTACGAAGCGCCAAACGCCAAGTGCGTGCGAGGGTCCGCAAGTGCCCCCTTATACCCCCTCTCTCTTTCTCTCTCTCTCTCTCGCTCTTCAATCTCTTTTCTCTACTGCTGCTGCCGCCGCTACCGACACCGCTGCTGCTCTTCTGCATCCCACGTGCGCCTTTATACATATATGTGTGCGTATGTGTATATGTACGGCTCCATATGCGGGAGAGTAGAGTGTATGAATATGGGTGTGTATGGGTGGGCGCGTGCCGAGCACACGTACCCCGGATTAAGTTATTCAGGGCAATGCGCGCCGATATGCCCAGCTAGTATAGGTCCAGACGCTCCGCGAGGGTACTTGGATTATTAATGGGCCAAAGTCGCCCTCTCGTCATAATTGATACACGTGAATATCTCTCTTTCTTTCTGTGTGTGTTCGAGTTTTATATCGCGAGAGTTGCCGTATGGCTGGTCTCTCTCTGTGAGAGCGTGTGCGTGCGCGACTAGAGGATAATCGTTAATGTTGCAGGAACGATTTACTGTCAGGTTCTCGCACGCAATTTTCGAGATGATTTCGTGAAATGGTCTTGCCAGAATTTAGCCGCAAAGATTCTAGAGAGAAAGATTTGGTTCCCCGTTGTGGAGACTCGAGCTGCGAATCGAAGAATTGATTCTTTATTTATATTCCTATTCCCTAGAGATTGGGGCTATTGGAAGTCGATTATCTTCCTACACTCTTTTTACTTGGAATACGTTGTATTTAGTTAAATAACAATGTATGTCGCGAAAAGTATCATCATCGTCATTCGTAGGAGATTGTGAGGATTGATTAAAGTGCAAATTTCTACCTGTGTGAATGTAGGTGTGCTTCTTCATGTCGCTCTTCTGGTGGAAGCGCTTGCCGCAGAACTGGCAGGGGTAGGGCCGCGTGTCCGAGTGTATGAGCAGATGAGTACTGAGGGTGCTCGAGCGTTTGAAGGCCTTGCCGCACTGCTTGCACTCGAACACCTTCTCCGCCGAGTGTACGGCCTTGTGCTGCGTCAGACTGATCTCGTGGCCGAAGGTCTTGTTGCAGAGCTCGCAGGCGAATGGCCTCTTACCGTTGTGCGATCTTCTCGCGTGCACCTATATGCAGACATCACCAATGGTTATATGATTTGGACGGAGCTCAAAATCCAAAGATCATGGAGCATATATTGCAATTTACTCTGGTTATTACCTCGAGACCGTGGGGCGTGCTGAACATCTTGTCGCACTTGACGCAGCTATAGACGTCGCCGAGTGGATGGGGATGATGCAGTCCGTGGGGTCCGTGCGTTGTGTGGAGGCCAGGATGCGCAGCCGTCGCCGGATGAACGCCCCGGAGCAACGGGTGCAGGTGCGGCGGGAGCAGGTGATGGGGCAACAGCTGGGGATGGAGGTAGCTCAGGGGATGGTGCGGATGCGGGGGTAGAACCACGCCGGTCTGGAGGTGCAGGGGTGGATAGAGGATCGAGGCGGTCTGGTGTGCGACTGTGTTGCCGGCGGCGTTGTTGCTGGCCCCGTTGCTCTGGGAGTGCGCCGAGGGTGGGTCGGGCCTCAGCAGTGCGCTCACGCTGAACGAGTCGCCGGACCTGCACTCCAATGTTTGTACGCGTGAGATTACCTCCAAGGTACAGAGAGAGATCGAGTTGGTAAAATAGGGACTAACCTTCTGGGGGGGTTGGTGGATGCTGTGCTGCGGGTGAGGGTTATCGGTGAGGGCGGCGATGCGGATCTCGGTGGACTCGAGCCTGTGCCCTCGTGGTCCTCCTCGTCGCCAACCTCCTCAACGTCTACGTCGACCTCCTCGTCCTCGGCGTCCACGTCTACCTCCGTGTCCTGGTGGTCGGTGCGAGGCGAGTCGGGACAGGGCGAGTGCGACGGTGACCTACGCGGACTCCTCGATAGCGGCGAGCTCACCAGTCGACCCACGCCGAATGACAATCTCTCTGCGGACAAGCCGAAAATTTGGTCGGTCTCGTTAGTTTATACTTCATGATTTCATACTGATTTGTCGCAGCAAATATTATCGAATTGAATTTAATTGCTGTACGAAATTATATACGTTTATTCGCAGACATTGATGTCAACGTCGACACACCTCTTAATCGTGTTAATATACGTGCACAAATTGGAAAAAAGAAAACTATAGCCTCTATAGAGAATCCTTCTGGAGCGTTCGAATCGTTCATTTCCAGCCTCATGAAAGGATTCTCCGATCGAGAGCATTGGATTCGATGCAAAGCTCACTCCAGCAGCAATCTTATTGTTCGTCCGACGAGACACAGGTTGCAAAGGAAGGAGGAAAAAAGAGGCGGTCGCGGACGCGAAGGAGTGTAGGAACGAGTAAACGAAGAAGGGGAATGAGAGAGAGAGGGAGAGGAGGTAAAATGGAGTAGCGTGCTCTGGAGAATCTCAAGCACGAGAGATACTACAATGCGGCGCGCGGCGCAGACCTATACACGGAATGTTCCGCGCCTCGAGTCGCCTCGTATATACAGGGTCAAAAATTTAAAATCCCTGAAAGTTTTACGATTCGAGACGCGCGCTTCTGTCTGGCTATTACAGACTTTTCCCACCGCTATAATTTTCATGATTTGATTTTTATTCCGCGCGAATAACGAATGCTAGAGACTGGCGATTTCGATTGTAATGTTGGCCTTAAATGCATATAAACCATATCAGTTTCTAAATCAATGTATCGAATGATTTATTGAAATTATATATACAGCTTATACCAATCGAGAATGGTTCGATACGGAATAATCCAAGTGCACAAAAAACGATGGAGCTTTTTCTTTTTCATCGGTAGGCGAAAGACAAGTATGAGAAAAGCCTCGCGGAGAAATGAGATTTGAGTCACGTACGTATAGGTCTGTTGTTCAGGAGGAGGGGTGCAGGGACGTACAGGGCTCGTGTATAACGCTAACGAGGCATCGCGCGCTGCGGCCAACTGCCAAAGGAACGCCAAGCTCCAGAATACACTTATGCCGCGATCGACTGTACACTTTCTCCTGCTTCCGAAATGCGCGGTTTATTTTTTTTTTTCTTTATCAAACTTCGGTGTATCCTCCCAAACGCGATTTGATTTCTCTTACAGAATATACGTGTAGTTTGGACGAGTGAGCGAAGGTTGGGTTAGCTTTAAAAGTCTGCTGCGTTTTTTTCTGTTTTCAGGAAGTCGAGTAATAGTTTTCCATACACCCATGGATCGCAGATAGGCTACAACTATGCCAAGTCGCCTACTTTAGCAACAGCTACTTTAATCGCAGCTTGTTTGCTTGTTATGTACCATTGTCGCCACATTTACCGCTTACGAATTCATTAAGTTATGATCAATTTATGTTATTTTATATGTATTACTTTTTCATTTCAACTTAAAAACGATTTTCCCATAACCGATGAGAAAATGAATTGTAATAGAGGATCGCACGAGCAGCAGCAGCAGCAGCAGCAGCAGCAGCGCTCAAAGTCGCCTCGTCGTCCCGATAATAAAAGGCTGGTGGATTCTTCGGAAAAATTTAATAGTCGTTGCGGGTGCAATATAACGCCCAGCAGCCGCCGTCGCCGTCTAGATTTCTATGTGGAATATACCAGAGACGACTGCGTATATATGTGAAAGGGCATAGTCGAGCGGTGATTTACGAGCGTTACACCAGCAGCAGCAGCAGCAGCAGCAGGCCTTGCGCATCACGATTGATTCGTAACTATTCGCGCGCCTGCCTCCCCTTTTCTCTCTCGTGTATATTATATTTATAATCCGCGCGCGCGACACGCGGACACGTGCCGCTTTGTACAGAGGAGAGAGAGCATCTTCCTCTCCTTCACACACATACATATGTATATATATAGTAAGAGTAGAAAACGCACGCGTCACAGCCTTTCTTTCGACCGCGCGCGCACAAGTGCATAATGCGATTATGATCTGCGTGTGGCTTCATGCCGAGTTTATTGCGGGTGAATCTGGCGTGTGTGTGTCGTATAACGTGGAGCTATGCTGATTTTAGTTTGATTTGATCGCGCGTGAGGGGTTACAGACGGTACTGGCTTTGCTTTTTCAGGGAGAGTGCGGGACAGAGTTTTTAAGTAATGAGCTACACCGACCCACGCGCGCATGTGCTGGATGGTAGAAAAAATGCGAGAAAACTATTCGAGGATTTTAGGTTTTAGTTGATAAACTACCGACTACTCCGACTACTTTGCTTTGTGAGTTAATATATTTGAATTGAACTTACACTTTCAATAAATTCGGATTGCCTCATTTAACAATAAATCATTCGTGAAAAAATCTCGTTAGCCAAGTTCATCTAAACAACGGTATTAATTAACATAATATTTCAATTATGTTTCGAAACGCCACATTAAACGCATACGTCCGACGCGACGTTAAATCAAGTATTCCTCATGGCCAAAGATGGAGAAAAAGAAAGAAAGTAAACAAAAAATATCCGCATCTTATTCTCGGAGTGCAAGTGCAGCGAAGCCCTCTTCGGTTCGTCTCACATGGGTTTTTCGCTGCAGGGGTCAGGGGACATACGCGAGGCAGAAGAAAAAAAAGTGTCTGGGAAACGGGAGCTCGCACGAGAAGAGATGCGTCTGGAGACAGATGGGCGCCCGACCGTGTACGCAAATATACGTTATATGTCTTCCTTCTCGCTCTCCCTCTTGTTCTCGTTCTATGAACTTTCGCGGGCTGCAGCCCGAGGATGCGCAAAAAACGACTTGGGGGAAATCAAATTAATTGCGTAATGCGCTCGCGCGCGTTCTTGCGTTAGTTCGTTGACGCTACTGCGCTACTCTTCTTGTTCCGAGTCTACGGTTCTACCGCTATTTCGGACGTTTTGTGTTGATGACACGAGGATCGCAGAAGAAAGTGTTTATTTTCTCTGTATAGATATACTTTTTCATTTAGATTTAAAGACTTTTGAAATATTACTTTTGGCCGTAATGACAATTTCTCGGTTGTGACAATTACAATATATGTTGAATAATTACTATTTGTGTATGCACGTTTGTTTGGAAACGATTCAACTTGTGTAAACCGTCCACACCTACATCCCAAAGCCAAGCGTTATATACGTACAAAGTTTTCATTAATCACGTGCAGCTCTCTTAACACGCCCCTATACACATTTCTTTATGCACGAAAATTACTCGGCACTTGTGAATTCTCGGTTTCATTAGGTTAATTGGCCCTGGAATCCATATATCGAGCGTCGCAACGCACACTGATAATCGCTCTTTCACTCACTCTCTCGTAACGCGCGTCATTATCTATCCGAAATTGGAGTCTTTTCTACACCAATTCACCCCGCTTACGCGCTTTTATACATAGTTCAGAGATTGAAATCAACTCTTGAGCCTGTGCTGCGTCGCTCTCCGCTTATATACTCGCCTGCAGGTATAACTCCCTCGACAAATCTAATTTTCTTCACAACATATATATATTGAATATAATCATGCGTGTGACTGCGCGACACGCCCAACACACTCTTTTCCTGCCGTATAACACACAAAGCTAATTGGTTATTCAAAATTTCCGTCCTATATACGCGGCTCGTTAGAATTTTCTATATGTAAATACGTCCATCAACCGAGTCTTTTAGGCTAATGAGAGAATTTATAGCGCAGACCGCATTGTATTATAGGAATACTTTAATTCCTCATATATAAATTGAAAATCAACGAATCTTCCCATATACGGAGATAAAAGAAAAGGCGCTGTTTTCCATTTATGTTTTCCAATCAAAATCGTAACTCGATGTCAAGGCATCTTCGCGCGATATACGACGAGACTGCAGTAGCGACGCAAAGAACTCGGCTCGCGTATCGTCCCCTTAAACGATAGCAGCACGCACAAATCTAAATATACAAAAAGTAACGAGACTCTAATAAATTTCAGAGATTGAAATCAAGCATGTGTATCCACAGCAGCAGCAGCAGCAAACGTATAAGGGTATACGCGTTTATGACGAGCGTAACGCGAGACGTTAAGCCCATATCTCAAGACGCCAGCATATCGCACACACTCACACACACACGTACGTTATAAAGGACGAAACTTCAGATTTCATGTGCGTGACGACAAAAGCCACGCATGCTGCACATCACAAAGGAAAAAAGAAAAAAAAAACAGAGTAAGTGGAAGGAAAAGTAAAGAAGAGGATGGGATATAGACGGCAGCTCTCTCGTGACGTATGGCGATGTTTGTGCGCGTGCGCGCGACTCTGCGTGTGTGTGTGCGCGCTCGGTGGTGGATTAATAAAGGAAGGCCAAAGCCTGAAGGGGGACAATTAGATCGAGTTAACGGGCCAACTTTAATCTTCTGTCGTCCGTCAGTCGTTTACTGCGTAGTGATCTGCCGCTATTAAAGCCGTTATACACTTTAGCTTCCGAGGAGGCGGCAGCAGCAGCGGCGGCAGGCCGAAGAGCAGTGGAGGACGAGAGACCCTTCCGCTCTCTTTACGCTATTGGCTATATCAGACCCCCACCGACCTTATATCTATACCTTATATACAGAGAGAAAGAGAGAGAGAGAGAGAGAGAGAGAGAGACTGGAGATTTTATTTACTGTGCTAGTTCTTCTTTTTTCTTTTTTTTTGCTTCAATTGTGTATGTGTGTGTGAGAGAGTCGGGTTGGTTTGCTGAGTTGATTGCATCGGGTTTACGCTGGCGCAATGGATTCGATTAGAGGATGTCGCGCGGTTTGCCATCTCTACTCTTTCTCTCTCTCTCTCCGTGTGGCTCGAGATTCCGCTTCTCTTTCTGTTATATACAGCGCTCGATTATTGTGGCTGCTGTGGCAGGAGAAGGAAGGATCGACCTTTTCGAATTGTTATATAGCTTCGAAGATTTGCTGGACTGCAAATTTTTTTTGGAGGATTTTGTTTTTGATTTGTCTGTAAAAATGTATATACTTTATATTCCAGGGAGTTTACTAGCAAGTTTTAGTGCGATCAGTGCGATCGATTTGTCTCTCGATATCTTGCACAAAGTTATATTTTTAGTTTAGTACAAAATAGAATTATAATTAAGTTTCTTTACCATCTACTTTTTAGAGCTTGAAAATTAAAAGATAATATTGTATATATTTTCCTCCCGCCGATTTCCGAATAAACTGTTTTCGAAATCCACATACTAAAAGGAAAAATCGTAAAATGCGAATAGGCCACCCAGCCGCATATATATATTTCCATCCCCAATAGAATTCCCAAATCAATAAATAATAAGTCAGCAAATAAGCCAAAAGCAGAAAGTGCGCTCGAAATTAAAAGGAAAATCTTTCCAAGTCAATAGTCGGAATAACTCCGAGAGCTGCAGCGCGCCATATAAGTCACAAATAAATCCCGCAAATATTTAATAGGCCGCGACGGACAAGACAGCAACAACGGAATTTCCAGCTATTTAATTATTTTATTTACCCGCGACTATATGCCACTCTATGTACCCCATACATCATTCTTCCGCTGGCTAAATAAACTGCACACGTCAGAGAGAGAGAGAGAGAGAGAGAGAGAGAGAGAGAGAGAGAGAGAAAGAGCACAAATATATTCGCCGTCGGACGCGACGCAAGGCAAACCTTTTAAATTTTATTTAAGAGGAAAGCTCTATCGCGAGCTTTCGCGCGTCCCTTCTCTCTCTCTCTCTTCGAAGCCGTAAATATTTGATCGCCGCGGGTTCTCGATCATACCCGATGAGCGCAATCTATTTGACCCCCGCTCTACTGGTAATATAATACCAAGTGTGTAACGAATGAAATTCTTTGTTTTTTTTTGTTCTTTTTTCCCCGTTTTTTGTGGGCGATCGTAAAATGGGTGCGGAAACAATATCGCGGCCCGCCGCACCGGTCGTGCGCTGGAATATTGTGTATGCAGTGTGTATAGTTTTGGGAAGCCGGTGTAATCTTCTTTGCGCGCGGTTCGATGCTGCAGTGTGTGTGCGTCTGTGTGCTTTCGAGTTTATCTCGGTTTGCTGGTGTGAGACGAAGATGACAAGGGAAAAGCTATTGTATAAATAAAAATTATGATGTTGCGTTCGGCGAAAACATAACAGTATTGTTTGTCCTCTATAAACTTTAATCCGATATATTCACAATTTCAAGAATTTGCGAAATCATTTTTTTTCCGTTATATCCGACGAATTCTTTAAATATGTATATATACAAGTAAATTAGCTTGTGAGAATCTGAATTGAATTATGCGAGACTGGAATTTTAGTTATAGTCAAAGGTTATTACTGTGGAACACCCGATAATCCGTGCAAAGTGCATAACATTGCATTGCAACAACATGAGGGACTTCCCATATATATCGAATATTGATTTTTTCATGTATGTATATATGCAATAATCAAGTGATTGCATATGTGCAGCCCTGCGCATACACACACACACACATACGAATGCATATCCTGAATTGACTAATGGTTTGTCGGCTAGCCGCGACTCTCGTATACTACCAAGAGACCTACTACAAGATCGTCGCGTAAGTGTGTAACAGTAGCCATCGGTGATTTCTCTTCCTCGGCACATGCAAACACACACACTGCACACGTATACAGTAGACAATCGGAACGAGCGAACAAGATTTGCCGCACGAATAATAAGGAAGCAGAGCCGCACGTCCTGCGTACACACGCACACACACACACGAGGGAGAGACTAAGCAAAGCACGGGTCACTTCGTATGCAAGCAGAGGCGGGCGTTTAACATGAGGAGATGTCGCTAATTTAAAAGATAGCCGCTCGCAGCGAGAGAGAGAGAGAGGAAGATATATAGCGAGGAAGAGGTCCGATGAGAAAGGAGAAGAAAAGAACGAGGCGCTGGCACAAAGAAGCCGCGGCTCGTGACTCGAGTCTCTCTCTCTCTCTCTCTCTCTCTGTATGTGTGTACGTGTAAGCTGTGCGATGCCGAATCCGGAGCCGCCGAGTTGCGCCTCTAATCCACTTCAATTGGGAGGAGGAGGAGAGAAAGGCTGCTGCTGCTGTTGCTGCGTAGTCGTACACTTTGAATATGTGAGCGCGCTCGTGCGTCTGTATGGAGGGAAGGTGGTACACGTGTGTGTGTGTGTGTGTGTGTGTGTGTGTATGAATGGCGAGTGACGCGTGCTACCATTTATCCCAATCATCGGGGCAAAGTCTTTTTCCCTTCGTTCTCTATAGAGCGGTGAGACGCAATTGGTAAATAAAAAAGTACTTGGTCGCTGCCGTATCCGGAGAGCTGCAGGCAGATGATGGAGAAAGAGGAAGGATGATAGGTTAGAAGGTCGCCGCTGCCGTAGGCCCGACCCACGCGTACACGGGCGCCAACGTTGCTGCTGCTGCTCCTCCGATATCGCCCATCATTGCGTATATACTCCGCTGCAGCTGCGGATTACTTTTGGATATATGGAGGATGGATCCGTGGCATCGAGGATTCTAAAAGATTCTATCGCTGTTTCGAGAATCTTGTGAAATGGTACCTTTCGAAATCTCTCTGGGCATTTTCGCGAAATCGAAAAATGATCTGTTAAACGTTCGTTCGGTTGTGTAGTCATTAATAATCGATATAGAATTGTAGCTGATGTCGCTCCGAATATAACATGATGCGTCGATTGAGATTCGTATTATGGAAAGAAAGTTCGACTATATTATAACTTTATCAATCTCAAAAACGAATCATCGGCAGCGATATTATACTGAAATAATCGAGGCGCCGTGTTTTATTTCACGGCGGATATATAATAATACACATATCGGTCTTCCACACGACCTCATTCCACGGGGGAATAAGAGATATCGAGGATCAGCAAAAGTTTCGCCGCAAGTTATATATACATATATAAAACCATCTCTCTCTCTCACCTGGATCTGATTTCGGAAAGGGCGGCAAGTTCGTGACTTCGTTTGTGTTGGCGAACGGGGCCCAGAGCCGCGGGAACATCAATCGCACGTCGCAGCCTGAAAAACAAACATTAGCGCATATTGACATTGACATTCTCATTTTGTTTAAGCGATAATGATCAAAGTATAAGAAATATATATATATATATATATATAAGATGCAGGAAAGAATTTGAACTTTGTTTACGGGGCAATCGAGTCTCTTTTTCATTTCGATTCCGGTGAGGTAGGTATATAGAGCTAAGGAAGGGTCAATCTGGCGGTGCGCAGTAGCAGCAACGACTCGGGCCCGGCTTGATGTATTACGTATTCTTCGTACGTAGAAAAGATCTACCCCTCGAGGAAGAGCGTCTTCATTAGAAAGTAGGGGAGGCCTTCGCTCCTCTATTTATCAGACCTGGTTCTCTCTTTATCTCGCTCTCTCCCGAGAACATTAACTTATACCGACTACTTCTTTCTTATTTCCGACTGTTCCGACTGTTTCGACGGTCTCGGTGTAGTATTTTTCAATTATGAAACCTTGCCGTCAGGAGTGATAAAATCTTTGCCCACACGAATCAGTACTTTTTGCGGAAGTAGGAGATAGGAATTTCGTTTGCAAATATACAATTCTATATAAATGCCATAACGACCGATTTTTGCATTAATAAAACAAGTCTAAAAAATAGTTAAGCGACAAGACAGGAAGATTTATCGAATTGTATCTGTACGATTTTTTTTCCGTTTCATCAAACTACTTTATAATCCAGTTAAAATACGGAAGCCGAATTAAAAGTTTGAAACTGCCTCCAAAAGTAGCGATGGTAAAAGCGTCCCGAACAAAGCGCATGATAAATTTATATAGAGTTGACGGCAAAAGGCGGAGAGACGACCACTCGATTCTATGAACTGCGATTTGTAACGATCGGAAGAAAAGCCGCCGCCGAAGCACAAGTCTGTTAGTTGTATACACAAGTAAAATGAAAAATCCTTAATCCCCGGGGCAATATAGTTTGTACGCTGCCCCGCTCGCGCGGATAATCTGAGCGGACCGCGCGCGCGCGAGGCATATTGTATATATATCGAGATTAGAGAGAAGACGCGCCGCCGCAGCAAAGTTATCTCGGAATATATCGCACGCTCGAGCTCTCGCGGCGGCCAGGATTATCAGAAATAAATCATGTTTCCCCCGTGTATGTATACAACCGGTCGACAAGATAACGATTCTCTCATCAACGTCTATCCAGTATATTATACATGTATAACAACGCGGCAGTTTTTCCTCGCGTCCTTCGTGTTCTTCCCTTCGGAACACGACTATATAGTGTGCGCGGCGAGGGCATAAACAGGTTGTAAATCCATAAATGGGATTATCGGGCAGCGTGATTTTCGCTGCGGTCGTGTGTGCGAAAATTTGTCGGTTGTACCTTTTTCTTTTTTTCCTATATCTCATACGCGACGACTACAATATCAATAGTGATATCCGTTTGTATCGTCGGGCTAAGCATTTTTCATTCCAAATTACGTTATTACTTACTGCACCGCGCGATTCATCTATTTTACGCAAGCAAAACTTATTGCAGCTGCGTATATGAATTTACAATCAGTCCAAAGATAAATTTTCGCGAACAGATGTACCGCTCTTTTAAAAAGCAAATAAAATCATATATATTTATTTGCGTATTCAATGGTGAGTAATTAAATGTATATCTGTCCTGATTTCGCGTGCAGCACACGCATATAATCTCTGTAATCTCAGATCTTATCCTGGCCGAATCACATAATCTCTGTAACTCCTTTAGCGCAGCGCCGAGTCAATATCGACTTTATTACAAAACCTTGCTGTACACGATAGCCAGATTTTTATTTCCTTTACCACCGCGCGGCCAGGCACTTGAAAATCGTCGCTGCAGTTCTCTTTCTCTCTCTTCCTGTGTGTGCGTGTATGTGTGCAGTGACTCTGTGTGCAGTACTGTGCAACGCTATACGCTACAGAGCGAGAGAAAGAGACAGAGAGAGCATGCATTGCAAACCTTATCGATCGTCCAAAGCTTTAGTTGCGCGCCGTCAAGTAAATGGTATGTATATATATATATATATATATATTGATAATAAAAGGTTAAATCTCGAGGATTTCTGTTTTCCCCGAGTTCCGTGTGCGCGTGTGAGTGTGTGAAATAAAAGATTTGACATAAGCTTTGGCAATCGGGACGATAATAGGTTTTCCAATTATCCCGCGCGTACACGGCTTTATTCAATCGTTTATTTTCAAATTATACTTATACGTGCCGATAATACTTACTCGGGAAAAACATCTTTCTTTGACATTAATGAGCGATAATAGTTCGCGATTCTTTTCGTAAACATTACATTTTTTTTACCCGCTCCGTCTCACTTTTCATTATCTTGATAATTAGAAGGGAATAATTCATTATAAACTATAACCGATCAACCGCTATTCAAATTCAAATTCATCGCTTCTATATACGTATAAATGTGTATAAAGCATCGCGCAATCAAACGAATCGGTCCCCTGTACAAAATTACCAGTCGATTAAAATAGTCGAAATAGGCGTCAGTGAAATCGTCAATAATGATTGAGGCGCGCTTTTAGCCCCGCGAGCTTCAATCACCTGAAAATTATATACACACACGCTCATGGCGGCGCGGCAGAGAGAGAGAGAGAGAGAGAGAGAGAGAGAGAGAGAGAGACACTGCTCTCCGCGGGCACATCGTCCAAGTGGACGATATTATTGCGTTAACCTATTAGCCCGATTAGCCGAGGCATTAGTATAGACAGTCGCGTCTAATGCCATACGTTCCTCTCTCTCTCTCTCTCTCTCTCTCTCTCTCTCTGTCTGTCTCTGTCTAGTTCTCTGCACCTGTTGAGCATAGGCCCGCATAACACACGGAACACGCGAGGGCATTATATATCGCGCGGGCGGAGGGCCGCGCTGTACACACGACATTCGCGCATCCATATACCGCAGAGACACGACACTATCGGGCTCGCCTACCTACCTATATAGATATATACAATACGTATACTCGCGAGAATCTGTACAGGATGGGTGAATCCTGCGGACTGGCTTCGCGTCTATATAGACTTAAAAGTACTTTGAATTGTGAACTGTGTCTTGTACAAACAAAACTATCAATTGGCTTAGTAAATATCCGAATTACTTGACATCCGGAGCTACATTATCTGCCAAAAACCTCTGACTTTATTTCTGGAATCTGCCACATGTGCACGCGTGTACATGGCAGCTACTGCAGTAATAGTAATATATATATATATTCGGGCGTTTCGTGCCTGTATGACTTACACGCGAATCGTGCGGTGCAAAGTCGCGACCTTCTATTATTCCCTGGAATATAGAAAGAAAAAAAGAGAGAGAGAGAGAGAGAGCCTTGTTTAACCGTTCTTTTTTTCCTCGCACCATCGGGGAATTTAAATTATATTAGCGAGAGTAGGTTTTACAATGCTAGCAGTTTTCATAATTAGCTGATTGGGGCTTTTCAGTATTTTGTTCTTTTTTTTTTATAATACACTCGAGCGCGGTTTACAAAAGCACCGATATATATCTATTTCCAAAAAGCTCCAAAGCAACTTTGCAAATCATAACTGTCGACATCACACGAAGGCCCCCATTATCAAATAGTTCGATGTACTCCTTATAATCCACGCGCGAATCTCCAAGCGTTAGGGAGCTTCGGCGCAGCTCCATTACCGAAATTACCAATAATCCGGGTGATCACTGCGCTCGATCGCCCCAAATACACAAACAATCGAAGGCGTCATATAGTCACTCGCGTCAGCGTTTTAAGGGTATTAATTACACCCGGTAGCCACCCTACCGTTGGGATACGCGCATTTCACAGAGAGAGAGAGAGAGAGAGAGAGAGAGAGAGAGAGAGAGAGAGAGAGAGAGAGAGAGAGAGAGAGAGAGAGACAGGTGTTGCTGGTGTTGCTGCTGCTGCTGCAAGTGCAGTCGATCCGAATGCAAGGGTGTATTATATATAATAGCAGGGTGTAAAGTCGACAGGCTGATGACAGACGGAAGGGAGAATATATAGCTGAGTGACGCGCGGCCGGCGCAGCTCCCGAAAATCCGAAAAAGAAAAGCACCGGATACCGACGATACTCTATACCGTGTAATTGATGCTGCTGCTGTTGCTGCTGTTGCAGTACCGGCCGCATTTGCTATTCCGTTTTTTCCCAGACCGAGCGGGATTTAACGTGCAGTTGTGCATCGGCGCGCAGGGTTTTCTTTTTTTTTGGGGGGGTCGATCCGCTCGATTAGGGGATGCTGCGATAGGGCTGGACTTGTTTTCATTGGTCGCGAGGCTATACACACTTTTGGGACGATTGCGAGTGGGTGTTGAGCGATTACCCCCCGGAATAACTATTCCGATGTGTATTTTGATAAACTAGTTTTGACACAGTATCGCTACCGAATACTTTTGTGCGACGTTGTTAAAAGATGTTCCTTGTCGAGTACAATTGCAATCAAATATATTGGATGGTTAAATGCCTTGATTATATCTGTGCCATACAATTGAACCGATTGAGTTATGCGCGTGATTTAATTAATAATTTACATGGATTAAAAAGATAAATTAAAGCAGCTAACATTAGTTAACCATAATGCAGTGAATCGGAAAAAAGAAATTGAAACAATATCACTCGCATCGCGTAAGTGCGCAGCACGTTTTATTGAACCTTTCAACAATCGGCAGGCATACAATTTCCATGCGAAAGAGGCGATTATTAAAGCATTGATCATTTTTATCTCTGACAAGAGAAAGCTCGTTCGAAAATTAATCGTTATTTAAGTTGCGCTCTGAATGGTCCACACGGCCTATTGTCAGAAATCAAAGACTCAATGGAATATATAATTATAATCCCTTTCGCGTGACTTTTCCGGATTCCGCGTGAATCAATTATATTAGCAATCGTTCGTATGCAAAACTGCCGAGCAATCGTGAAAGTTAAATTTTTAGTCATGATATACGCGCGTTGTAACGAGCAGCGGTATTAAGATACTGTAACATCGACCGGTAGATATGCAAAAGAATTTCCACGTGATTGATTTATTTAAGTACACCATAAATGTAAATGGTTAGACATTGAAAATAAGCTTTCCGAAAGATACATAGAGCTAATAGCAATAAAGAATCAGCAATTCACACTTTCAGCTTCAAAATACTCTAATTTACATCAGCGACTCTTGGACCCATTGGGTTATTGGCACCAAAAAAAAAAAAATAAGATTAAAAAGTGATCCGCGCTTACCTTCAGCCTCGATGCTCAATCTCGTGCTCTCCTGCAGATTGTCGTTGTTATTGGTCTCCTGGAGCATCTGCTGCTGCTGCTGTTGCTGATGAGTCTGGTGCTGTTGCTGGTGGTGGTGGTGAGTCTGATGGGTCTGGTGTTGGGTCTGCTGGTGTACGTTGGGCATCTGCTTGGGCTTGACGAGCCTGAAGGCAGAGGCCTCGGCTACACCTCGCCGGGAGAAGTCGAGCGGTCCAACCCCCGCCGGCGAGTGTTGCTGCTGCACCTCCATCATCCTCTCTCTCTTTCTCTCTCTAAATATCGCGCGATCTCTCCGTTTTCCTTCACCTATATTACTGCCTATTATATTGAACCAACCGTACGTCTATGTATATATACGCTCTGTGTGGGCGCACGAGTCACACCGAAAGTGCGTCAAACACTGTGTCCGTCACTCGCGAGTCCGCGTCGGCTGCGGCTTTCATCGCCTCGGCTTCTCGAACTCGCATACGATATATTTGGCTGTGCTCGATGTGTGGCAGTGCTGCTGCCGCTGTACTGGAGACGTTATACGCGGACAGAGACCGACTGATTCGAGGCCTATATATATAGGGGTTTAGTCAACGGAGCCGTCGGTCCGCCGAGAGACGCAAGTAGTGTGGTGCAGTGCGTGTGTGACTCGCGGACGACAACTAGCCGAGCAGACGACACACAAGTCGAACGCCGGGATTTTGGGTTCGCCGCTGCGGCGGCGGCGACGGCGGCGGCTGTGCGGTGCAGCAGCACCAGCAGCGGCAGCATATAGCGGAGCTCGACTCGTCGACGGGGCCTTGGCTCCGCCCCTTATCGCTCGCTCCGTGTGCCCGCCCCCCGGCTTTGGCTTCTCGTGCTCCAGCTCTCTCTCTCTCTCTCTCTCTCTCTCCGGCTCAAAGTCGCGCATCCCCCCACTATATTTTCCCTCTACCATCTCTCTCAGCTGTCTGCCTGTGTGCGCGCGTGGAAGTCGGAGGCTAAGGAAGGATTCTCCGCGCGAGGCTCCGTGCACTGATCTCGATGGCTTTTTAAGCCTGTGGCCATTGAGCGGAAAGGAGTAGGACTGGCTTCTCTATGTCTGCGCGTACATGTATATATCTATGTATGTATATACGTATACATGGAAATCGCTGAGGATGGGATCGTCCTTTTCTCTCTTCTATATATATATATATATAGGTTCTGTGCATTCGTCCAAGTGTGCGTGGTGTGTACGTGTTGCTACTCCATGTATAGAGCTGATATCGCGTGGTGTAATTGGCGGGCGCGTCGAGATGCGCGCCAGCGATACTGCGCAGATCTACCTCTCTCTCTCGCTCCGTCTGTCTGTGTGTGTGTGTGGGTGTGCAACTGTTCTCTCTGTTGTTTAACACACTGAGTGAGCAGAGCTCGGAGATGGCGTATACGTGTGAGAAAACCACTCGAGGGCCCTGATTCGGACTATATCTCTGTCTCTCCCGCTCCTCTCTCTCTCTCTCTCTCTCTCTCTCTTTGTGCGAGCAAGCCTCTTGCCTCTATATCTTATGGAGCCTCGCTCTGATTGATATTTGCACGCGTGGCATGTAAGAGACTGGCTTATATATGCGGTCATGAACGTAAAAATGCTTCTTCCGCGAGAGAACAGCCGAATGGAGAGTAGAATACTGTATACGTTGTACGGCGGCTTGGTTCTAATCGATCCTTGCTTTCCCGGAGATTTTAAAAACGAAGAAAAAAGCTTCATCGAATACGAATAACGACTTCTATGCTTTACTCGCTATTTATTACGTTACTTTAAAAAGATTCAAGAACATCAATGTCTTCTTTATTCGCATTCTTTGGTTCGTTTTAGCCAGTTCGTAACATCTTTAAATTGTACTCGACGATTTGAGATGATTTATAATTATAAAATTAAAATATTAAATAACATTTGCAATTCATATATAGACAAAATATAAATTACTTGATTACATTATTATCTTGATTCTAGATCGTTTTCGCGTCGTTGGTTAGTCACATCGTGCGAGGCGCACTTTTAAAAAGTACACATTATGTCGACAATTTGAAACGTCACGTAGTCGTCGTCGACGTCGCCAAGAGTGCGACTTTGCCGCGTCACATGAGAAATATGTCGGAGAGCTTATATGAAAAAGTGAGCTGGTGTGATACGCAAGCAAAATTGTTCATGCTCGTAAAATTGCATTAAACGATCTCGCGCAAAATTGGCGAAAAGAAGAAGAAGAAGAAAAAAATACACACAACAACTGCACTTAAGTGAATCCCGACTGCGCATACTTCTTCGAATAGGTAATGCTGAGATAATTTTTTCTCTGAATTCTGGAAAAATCCAGTAGATGCGCGAGTGCGAAATATTGTGACAAGTGGTTCGATCGAATCCGATTATATACGCATAATTATTTCAGCTCTTTTATATCGGGCCATTAAGCTCTTGTAGATTAATGACAAGATTCTTCGATTTGCTTACTTCAAAAGACGCGTATCGCCCATATATACATTCGTATCGGGAATTGCGTCGAGTGTTTCACTCTGATTTTAATTTATCGCTAGTTTAAGCCCATGGCTATTTATAAATTCATTGAATCATCGATGAGATATATCAACAAGCGAGAATTCCCAGGTTTTTTGGTTTCGTTAAAAAACGTTTTATAGCGGAAATTAACGCGTGAATCACTCGTCAAGTCCAACGAGTGACCGTTACAATGATATTCGCCATATTTATATATCTCGGCGAAAAAAAGACATTCCGACAAAAGAGCGCGCCGGCGAAACTCGCGCATCGGTATGTTATATTTATTGTGGGGAGGAGGTTTTGGAGGAAAAAAAATGCTTCCGAATAATAAAAGAGCGATGCGATATAGCTAAGCTGCCAGTGACTTTGCTAGCCGATAAAACGCGAAATGATTTATTTTTTACAATGCCACTTCTTTTTCTTTAAGTTGTGCGCAATTATTTAATTCTGAAAATTGAGGCTTATTTTGTTTTTTAAAGAAAAGTGCGATTTCAAATTTATTTTAATTGTTATGATTGATCGATGACGAAGTGTTAAGATTTAATTTATTTATAATTTAATTATTTACAACACCATCGAGTATAAATGTATGCACGTAAATAATAGTATGTATCCTGCATACACAGAGAAAAAAATTCAATTGATTCAACAATTTTTCATAGTTGAAATAGCGCAAACTCTAATATTGTCAAATTAACAACGAATTGTTGTAGAATGGAAGACGGAAAAATCATTATGTTAATAGAACATTTATTTAATCCAATAAGCTGCATCATTTAACTCAAAGATATACATACAAAC
>UELV01087726.1:21785-33067 GCA_900490015.1 Megastigmus stigmatizans | reverse complement strand
TATATATATATATATATATGATCGCGCGCGGTGACGTTGGTGTACATGACAAGTGTCCCCTTGGCGCGCGCTGGAAGCTTTACATCTCTCGAAAGCGCGCGTGCTCGCATAAAGTGTAAGAGAGATGATAGGCCGGTGACACACACGCGACTTTCTGAAAGGCGTTTGCTGCAGTCGATAGGCATCTTTCTCTCTCTCTCCTGCATGCGACTGTGGGTCTCTGTGTGGTAAGCGTGTGCGTTATACACATCGCTTTATACTTGTGACCAGAATTCCATTACGATGCTCTCTCTCTCTCTCTCTCTCTCTCTCTCTTCTGCTCTGCACCTGCACATGGGAAGTGCGATGGTGCAGCACAAGGAGACGAGACCTGTACAATTTTAATTACGACATGGGAACTTTTGACTTTGCTCCCATACTGTAACAGAAAGATCTTATGGGCTTTTCTTTCAGTATACGAATTCCCGATACCCAGGATATCATTGAGTATTTTCACCGACCGTAAGTAGAGAGCGATACGGTTATTGACAATTGTTAAAGATTTTGCGTTATATTGTTTTGTGAAATAATAGGATGAGAATGGTAACGCTGTTAAAAGAATATGTAAGGATGTCTGTTCTTCAACGATTTGCAGTACTTAACGAAGATATAAGTTCTTAAAAATTGGTTTTGCGTATATGAAAGGGTGCTCAAACAGCACAATAGAAATTGTAATATGAAGGGAGAGTATTTCATAGTTATTACTCAATTTTGGATTAATCGTTAAATAGTGTGAAATTGGAGTTTATATAAGATATGAGTTAAGGAAGTCGTAAAATAAGTATTAAAGCTTTCATATGTACAAGTGTATATACAAAGAAATATTATTTTTATCGTTGAACCTTAAAGACCACTCCGTAACGAAGCTCGCAGGCTAACTTTACATGCGCGATAACAAAAATATGAAACAATGTCGTCGTATCAGATTTCTTGCTCGATAGAAATCTCATTAGGTACGTGCTTTAATTTCGGTGACTGTTCTCGCGCGCACGCACACGTGTGTGTGTGAGAGAGAGAGAGAGAGAGAGAGAGAGAGAGAGATGAAAGTACAGATGTAACGCGAAAGAAAGGTGGATCGTACGGTGGCTCCTCTCTTTACGATCGATTAGATCGCAGTCCCGAGATTCACAAAAAGAAACAGCACTACGCGAGTACGTGATGCTTTATTTTTCATAGCTTCGTAATTATCGGGGTCAGATGTCGCCGAGATGGAGGTATTGTATATATATATATGTGTGTGTGCCTCTGGGCAACTGTTAAGTTACTTTTGATCTCTGGAATTCGCGCTGAGCGTCGCGAGATTCGGGGAAAACTCGTTTTTTTTTTCTTTTTCGGAGCCGGTGAATTTACGCCGTTTATAAAAGGGGAACAATTTTGGAATGTACTAAATGCTTATAAAATACTAATTCTCGTTGGCCTTCCGGGTAACTCATGTTTTATGCGACAAATTTCTTTTTAAAGAAGATGGAGCGGTTCGCCTGGAAGATTTTGATTTTACAATTGCATTTTAATGACTTTTAAGAAACTGTTTACGGTTAATGAACAACAAGATGTACCATTGTAACGACGTATAAAAATAAGTTTTTGTATAGTAAGAAGATATATACGTTTTATTAAAAATGCCAATCTTTAGTTCGTTTGTTTATGTGTAATATTGGGATTCGTCATCCGTTAAACTGCGATCGGCCACCTGGTGACGAAAATCAAGACCCTATGAAAGTAGGTTGCTTGGTGCGTTTACCATATACGAAGTATATAAACAAATAATTTATAAACAGTGTACACAGAGGGTGTAAGAATAACAGTTGCAGCAGTAGTATGCCGTATAGTAATCGGTATTGTAGTCTGAAAGTCAAATGATCGGAAGTTCGCAAGAAACGTTAAGATATTTTATAAGAATCATATGAACGAGCGTAAGTTTTTCTCCTTAAATAAATTAAAACATAAACTTTGTTATAAACTGTGAGTTATAAACAATAAATTTATTATGGTCTTAATTGTAGATTGAATTGAAAAAGAAGATACGAAACCAGTTTTAGAATTAACATAGAATCTATACAGGTGGTTGGCCAGTTCTGTTTGAAAATCACTGGAAACAGATTCTTATAAATGAACGCATTAGATGATCTGGGAATAGTAATAACTTTCTCATTTGTTTTGGCGATTCCCATTCTACAGGTAAGATGAATTTTTTGTCAGATTTTTTTTTTGTTTTGAAGAATGAAGTATTGCAGTACCTGAAAAGGTATTAAAACCTTTTTCTATATTAGTATCAGTTAAAGGCTAGCGATTATTTGACTACAATGGAAGCTTCTATGAGAGAAGTGAAGCAGTTGCAAGATGGCATATTACAGAGCACATGCAGTGATATTTATTTTATATCAGAAAATATAATGGGCCTAGTCTAAAACTCCTCCGCTTTCGACCAAATTGCAATGTAGAATGTGTAAATTAGAAATGTCACTATAGAAATCTTAATTTTTATTAATAATTTAGAAGTAAGACTCTCTTTGCCACGTGTAATTTCCTATTCTTTTCGTAACACAAGAGTATTGATTAAAAGAGCATTCGAATAATAATTTCTTATATTTTTCCCCTATTTATAGAATAAGATGGACATGGAACTCGTTTCCCCATACAATCAGAGACCTTGATTCCGTCGAAAGTTTTAAAAATTATGATAAACATGGTCTTATTAGATCTCTGACAGTTTTGGCAATAATAGCGTATGCGTTTCGTTATTGTATCACATATTGTAATTGGACTTTAAAGTTCGTTGAAATACAAATAAATAAATAAATAAATAATAGTTATAGTTAATTTTTTTATATGATTGCGCTGTAATAGTAAAGCTCTTAAACGGTCTACCACAGTCCGCCATCTTTTTTAATAACGTCCCGACCGCGGTTTCCAATAGTAAAGAAGTACAAATTTTCATCCTATAACATAGATTATACACCTTCTATCTTTAGATCATGTAAATAATAGAATATTTTTTGTTCTCAACTAAGTACAATTCTAAGTGACATCAAATATTTACTTTGAAATATAGTATGTTTCTTCAGTAAACTGAAATGGCTCTTTATCAATGTCACCCGTATACTTTCTTCTCTCTTGAATGAAACTATACGATATTTAGTCATGCAAACAAGTGAGCACAATAATTATACGTGGAAAATTTTATTTCAAATTGATCCGTCAACAATTTTACTACATTTTATAAATTTTAAAATGGCTACAATAATGGATTAAATTAATCACTAAACACTTTAAATTTTTAGATTCTTCGTAAATATCATGCATTAGATTGAACGTACGTGTATATAAATATACAGTCCAGTTGTCTTACGTAATGCACATTAGGATATGCATTTCTTGAGATTTCTATTACATGGTGATTGATTACTTAGTTTATAAAAATAATGTCTATATTTCTTATTATAAGTGAACATGTGCAATTATCTTTACGACTTAATCGAAGCGACGTTCGTTGAATACGAAAGCTATATTTTCAATATTAATACTTCTTGAGTCATTATTTTTGCAACAAAACTGCGTTTAATGAGAAACGTTTAGAAGATCATTAACATTATCGATTTATGTAATATTTTTAATTTTCGTATTTTCTAAAATAATACAAAAAATCCAGTATAATGTCATACACATTACTGAGTGCACGTTTAATGATTTATTAAATACTCCGCAAACTGAACATTAATTATGATGTATTTTCATGATTTTTTTCGTTTCAAAGTTTGAGATAGAAAATTGATGATTACGCGAGTCGACTATTAATGAGCAAACCTGAGCATGAGTTTGGTTTTCATATTAATTAATGATGCTCGTGAAAATACATAGCAGGTATTTACGATAAATAATTAATTTTATTATTTATACTTTTTTAAACACTATATATTTATAGTTTATTATCTATTATATTTTGTCATAAAGATTGAGGTATTGCATAAGAACTTAATTCCAAAGAGTTATGAAAAATTCATTCTATAATGGAATTTCCTTCAAGTCGGCCTTGTTATACAAATTGAATTTCATTCGATTCGAACTAAATCAAAAGGTTACAAATGCAATCCATCAGGCAGGTGAAATCGCCAGAAGAATGTGCATTAATCAATCCATTAATGCATATATGCAGCGGGTATACGCTATATATCTCTCCCTCTTTTTCCATCGGAAGCGAGGCGAATGCTTGGTCTCCTGCGACGCGCAAGCCCAGTCATGCTATCAGCCTGTAGCGGCATAGGGGAGAGACTTATCGCTGCTCTCCATCGTGCATCCGGTCCCTGTGCACATTTCGGGAATTAACGCGGACCAGCCCTTACCTGTACACGTATATTATAAACGTATAGCGAGCATTGCGTGTGTGTGTGTGTGGCTCGGGCGTCTTGAAAGCCGACTGACCGAAATCGCTAAATGTATTATGTGCTCGTTGGTCTTGTATTTTTGATTATGAGGGATTGTTAAGTCGCGTCTTTCATTTCGTGTATTTAGTTGTGCTTGCTTCGACAGTTTGATCGGCATAAATTTTAGAAACGTTAGTGCTAAAAATTACGGATAAGAATTGCATTATAGCACGTACGTTATTTTACGATTTTTGGTTAGAATCCATAAAATATCCGATTCTATGTAATAAAAAATTTACAACGCGGCTACATTTCAAATCATTCTTACGTACTATAGTGTATACGCAATAAGTTCACTCGCTTTCTCCTGAAAGCATCGATATTAATATTAGAAAAAAAAGCACGACGTGGTAAAGTCAGGAGTGACGAGGACTATCCATGCGCGACATTATATTGTTACTGTTTTTTTTTCTCTCCTCCTACTTTGCCTTAATACACGAGCTAGCGGCCCATTCGCGTAACAATAAAAGCAGCCAAGAATTTATAGCCGCCGCGCGCTCCACATTTTTCAGGAATAAATTTAAAAAATTCATGCCTCGCACACACACACACACACACACACACACACGGAAAGCGGCCGCTTCTTAAAGCGTAATTGCTCGACGCGTGACCCGCCCTTATCGCGAATATTAATCGGTTAGAGGGAGTTGGAAAAAAAATGTGAACGAGAGAGAGAGAGAGAGAGAGAGAGAAATGAAGGCGCAGAGTCACAGCGAAATAAAAGCCGCGGTCGACCGTTCGACGCCGACGACGAAGACGAAAAAAAATGTCCTCATTAATTCATTGGCCGTTTTACGTCCGACGCATGGAATATACCGCGAGCCGAGTCACGCGACGTATATACGTGGCTGATTGTGTGTGTGTGTGTGTGTGTGTGTGTGTGTGTGTATGATACACGATCAAAATGGTACGCATGAGAAAATCGTGGAAAGGACCCAAGGGGTGACAGTTTGACGGCTGGACAAAGCAATTAGGTCGTTCGACTGAAATAACTATTTTTAGTCGGTTTTTCGGGGGTTGTTTCGATTTATTCTTTTAACAATGGAAGCGCCAGTCGGTCAGACAGATCATTACTATAAACATGTAATAGTAATCACTAGAACTTTGAGAGATCATTCACCAAAAAACCAACTCCCCTAACTCAACACCAAACTTTGCATGATTTTCCACATCAGAACTAATGAATTTCATTAAAATTTATAATCAAAATTACCGAAATCAGTAAAAAAGTACCTGGTGGGTAGATCGCAGCCGGGTCAACAAGTGCAAAGTGAGTGAAAAACAATTTGGCGCAGTAAATCGGACCCGCGGCGTATAGCTTAAATGCATTCCAAATTACTTACTCGTCCCAACTCCCTTCCCCCGACACACACAGAGAGAGAGAGAGAGAGAGCCACAAGCGCTGCACTTGCACTGCACTGCACGTGGACGTTGGGTTAAATGGTATAGATTCATGGCTGATCGCGCATCCCCGATAGCGTATTCGTAATTAGGTGTTCGCAGAGATTGAAGATATACTCGCTATATAGGCGGCGACATCGGCGGACCCCCTTCTCCTCTACACACACACACACACACACACTCATGCACATGCACATACACATGGTATTATACATGCAGCGCTATTTCGCAGCGCTTCGCGGGAAAATCGCGGATTCGTATAAACTGTATCCCATTTTTCCTTTCTCTCTCTCTCTCTCTCTCTCGCGTCCCTTTTTTTACGATCTCGACTGTGAGCGATTAATTTTTTTACGACCACTATCGAACTTTGTGCTAGCGCGTGTACGTGTGTATGTGTGTGTGTGCGCGCGCGGGGGGCGGCGATAAGTTGGTGCGCGAGCTACTTTTTTCTTTTATGGCCGGCATTAAACGAGGCGCGCGCTACTGCTGTGCTACTCCTTTATGCAGGAATAAAAAGTGCGCGACCGAGAGAAAGGGAGTGTTATGGATTTATGCCCATAGCGGCCAGCATTTACCGATACAGTACAGCCCCGTAATGCTCTCCTTCTCACTCGCTCTTCATGTAATTTGAAAGCATTTCTATGCGTGTTTATATATTATTTTTTTAAATTCATCTACAAGGTTATAAAAAAGTTGTAAAGTATCAAAGTTGTAAAAGCTGTAATAATACATTAGAGATACAATCAATTGATGAAATATCCGAACAATTGGTTAAATTCAAAATCAAGGCTTATATCATTCAACAACGTGAATCATCGCGTAATTAGAAAAACTCCAATTTAATAATTGATCACTCGAGTCTTGGAAAAACACCAGGCAAAATCATCCGTTTACATAATAAAGAATAAATTTCAGATAATCCAGCGCGTGCGAACTGCCATTGTTACTCGGAAACAAATTTTACAGTCCTCACTCCATAATGAGTATACACAACTTTTTCCACTTACATTAGAGCGCAGACCTACCCGTCGTCGCAGCCGAAATCCGCGAGTGACAGGTATTCTCACTCGTCTCGATTCATCGCGCTCGTAAAAGCCGCAGCTACACCAGCCGAATACCTTAAAGCCCGAAATATTCTTGAAACTTATGCCATAGCAAGCGCGCAATAAACCGAGAGCTGCCGACAAATCAAAGCTGCAGCCATTTGTAACCAGGACCGAGGGACACACACTGCAGCCTCGAATGCGCCACGATGTATAAGACGCGCGCAAGCCGCGCTCCGAATAAAATACACACGTATATACGCACACACAAAAATGGATTTCAAATTAATCAGCCGCGCGCGGAGAGAAAGAGAGAGAGAAGGAGGGAGATCAAAAGGGTTAGAGAATTCTACGCGAGTCGCGCGTAGATCGTTGTCTCGAGTGACATAATGCCCGGCAAGTATGGCGCATACCAAATCACCCACACGAACGAACGAGAGAGAGAGAAAGCGGATCGTAAACAAACGTCCACATACGTGATCATTTTTCCATTGTTGCGCGCGCGGGAAAAATTGTATCGAACGCGGGCCGAATATTTGATGCCGCGGCGGTGAATTGTATAATAAAAGAACCGTAATGCGGATAATTTCCGAGAGTGCGCGCTCTGCTCGCTTATATTATACACTTAAATCAATTCGATTGTGCCGCGGTTCTTAATAACTTTATATGTGTATACCCATAGCCATCTCCTTTATCTTTCGTAATTTTCGAGAAGCGAAATGGTTTAAAGTGGTGGTCTTTTTTTTTTGAAAAATTACTTTTTTTGGGGGGAGACTGGAGATCGAAACGGGGATAAAAGCGCGCGGAGAGATTAAACTGAAATAAAGTGGTTAGTATGAAGCCGTACATTTTTAAGGATACGCGAATAATTACACTGTAGTGCGCTTATCTTGGAGGAATATATATTTCACACGGTTTCGCAAAGTTTAATCAATTTACCGTATAATCGATAACTACAGATTATTCGGCTCAACACATTTTCAATAACTCCTTTACCTCGATTATACCAATTTCTCCCAGTACTTGAACTTTAATACTTGTGAATTGCTCGTGTATGTATTTGTGGCGTAGGAATGCAATAACATCGAGATCGTCTTGCTGGAGCTATAAACATATTTAACAAATTTGTGGTTGAACTACCGACTATAGCGGAAAACACTTTTATAAAATCTTCTCGGGTTCCTCGAGCGTTTTTTAATGTTTTCGAGCTCATGCACACAGACACACACTCATCCGTGTATATATATGTATGTAGAGTGTCGTAGAGACGCCGGAGCGAAGAAGCGCTGGCCGATCAGTGTGGGAGATGATTTCCTTGGAATTATGCTAATCGGCTTCTAAGAAACATGTGCTTCGACTTCCACGCCGCTCTTACACGGATTTAATTCCCGAAAAAGTCGTCGTTTATATACTCTCAACAAAGCGCTTCTCAACTTAAATAGATACACCGGCTCTATATACATCTGGATATCGATACTTTGTCTCAACAACGAGATAAAGAACGTAGATTTTTTTTCATCTCTTAATGAGTGGCTGTGCGAGCTACTAATATTTATTGCGGTGTGGATATAATGTTGTGATGAAAGTATTTTTGGAACGCATATATTTTTCATGTGTTATAGGAGATTACGTATATGTATCTTCTTTTTTTTACAAAAAAATTTAGTTGGAACATTTCTTGTTAAATTTTTTTACTCCGATACACAAGTTATGGAACGATGGTTATTCTACTCATTATATAGTTCCAGTAAGAACTAAAAATACGACCTTATTACGAATGCGTATACTAATTTAAAATATACGGAAATAATTTTTAAACACTTTGACTGATCCATGTATATGTTATAATTAACGTTGTCATTATTGTTGAAACATCTCCATTTTGATTTAAATGCATGAATAATGCATAGCTTGTTGTACAAATGAATGTACAAGTATCCTTACGAATATTTTAAAGATTCCCAAGTAAGTATCCTACAAATAAACCGAGTCCATTATTACTAAAATGGGATTTTCGTCAATCAGGATTGACCAATGTTGGCAAAAACATTTTAGCACAATATTTGCACCAAATTCATTTCTTAGCACTACAACTCTTAGAAGAGTATAGGCAAGTCGTTGACGGGTGGTAACTGAAAATCCCGGCCAACCCAGTTGAAAATAATTGCTCACACAGGGACTTTCAGCTCCTCAGCTCTGCTCACAGTGGAATGTCGAGGAGAAAGAAACGAGAGAGAGAGAGAGAGAGAGAGAGAGAGAGAGAGAAGGTGCAAAGTATGTGCCTCGAGGTCTCTCTCTCTCAACTTACGGTCATTCGAAATGTATAGCCATTAACCGCACCGGCATCCTACGGAACTAACGCCACTGAATTAACAAGTACTCGCTGTGCGACCATACATCACACGAGGTGTCAACCGATTCAGAGAATCGTCTTCCACGATCTCCGAACGCCGAGCACGAAAACGATTTACCGACTTTACCTCCTCTCTCTCTCTCTCTCTCTCGTATATGTGTGTGTACGTGTCTGTGTCTGTCTGTGTGATACGGCTGATGGATACTTTTAATTGCTCGGCATTTATAAATCACCTTAATTGCATTATACTTGCCGCTTTCCGCAGGCCGACGCCACGCGTATATTATTGCGACTCTCCGTTAATGTTATATTGCAGCTTCGTTCCAATGATTTTTTGCGAATGACCGCAGCTGCGGGCCTATTATATCTCGCCTATACTGCAGTATTTTTTTTTTGGTACACGCTTAAAATTTAACATCCCAGGTGTGTGAGTTTGCTCGCATATGGGGTTTTTCTGCGGTGCTGGCCGACGAACAACGTGGAAAGGTGTTCAGGCTCGATCTTCGGGTGTTGCCTTTAACTTTGGTCGGTATATACTCTGTTTTTATCGAAGCAACCGCTTTCTTTTTACCAAACGCTTGTGTTTGATTTTATCCTTTTTACAGAACATCGACACCAATTCATAACTTTACAATCTCAAGTTTTACATTATACGACATAGGACAAAATAGGTGTTATGTACTTATACTATCTAATCAACGATAACGGACAAATCATTCGCTAATTCGCACAATTACTTACGGCGATATGCGTCCATTTCATAAATCAACGCCAAATTAGAAGCGAGAAAAGAAAGGCGCACGGAGTTTGAATTCCGCGCTCTTGTATATATACAGCAGCTGCAGAAATCCGTTACACATTATTCCCGATAAATCAGAAAATCACCGGGCGCATAAATCTCACGGGCGTCGCGTTAATTCGCTAATTAACAAATCGACAGGATAAGATCGGCCGATCTCGTCGTCCACGGGAAAATTATATGTGTAGTTTGTGTGTGTGCAGAACTGATGAGGGAAAAAAATGTAGAAAGTGGTGCATGGAATCCACGAGAGTCTAGAGAATTTTGTGTCTCGTTTTTCATTGTCGTGTGTATATAAATTACGTCGCGGGGCGGACGATCGGCAGCAAAATCATGCCGGCTAATCAACCGCGAGAACTGCGCTCTTGTAGATTTATAAGCAGACGAGTATATATGTGCTCGAGAGATCTATAATGGAGGTAGTTTGGGTGTAAAGGATCGTAATGTACGGGATGTATAGCGGATATTGCAAATCGATGTTGGAACAGGTTTTTCTGTCGTGTGCTGGTGACTATTTTCAGGATTTACCTGCATGGAGAAATTACATTTTCAGTGCGATCTAGTGATTAATCGGATATAGGGTAGTGAAGAAAATGTTTAAATGTTAGGACGAGTTATTTGAGAACATCATTATAGAGTAATGATAGAGTTTGTTAATTGAACTGAATGAGATTTTTAATGGTATAACGAAATATTTGTATTAAATCTCTGACGACAACATAATCTTGCTAATGTATAAGTAATTCGAAATTTTAATTATTTGATATTTTCAACCACTATAATAAGTATTTCACCCGCCAAAAAAGCGGACAATTTATTTCATGTCTATGTATTCTGCCACAATGAAATTACACATACAATTTGTTCTATAACATTAGTATCGCACCATCACAGGTCTCTCATGAACTTAAGCTTGTAATTAAGTCCGTTAGCCGAATTGGCGTGCGGCAAACTTTTTAACATTTTGACGCCAATGTAATTCACGATCTTAGCAAAAAAACAGAGAAATTCGCTGTTAACTCGTTATTCCACATCAAGATATGTACGTGTTATTATGGTCACTCGAGCGATTTAATGTACTGGACACAGTTTAAAGCCACATTTCATAATGTAGAAACCCGCACAGTCGATCAGTATTCCGAAATTTATTTAGTCGTCAAGTTATTGGAGTGGCTCGATGACGAGCGCGAAATTGAAACTCCGCGGGGACGAACATCATCGGGGGG
>UELV01087726.1:5320-21758 GCA_900490015.1 Megastigmus stigmatizans | reverse complement strand
GGGGGGGGGGGGGGGGGGGGGATGATTTAACGGTAAGCGGCTGCACATACACACGGCTGTTCGTATAATTATGCAAATTACATTATAATCATTAAATGTGAAAAGAACACAGAGCGAACTCTCTGTACGTGGAATAACTTTGAAAGAGCTGCCATAAATCAGTCTTCGCAAGTAAATGCTCGGCTTTAACCCGTAAAATGTCGAGTTTAAGAGACTTTAATCTTGATATTATACAACTTTAACATTTTATCTTAATGCTATTCAACAATTAGGTCCGCGCATTAATTAATTTTTACAGATAATTACATACTGTCAGTACTCGTAATATTTGTCGACGCTTAATTTATCGTGTGTATAACCTACTATTGTATTGCAATTAAGTTACACGCCGGCTGGCATGTTGCAAAAACTTTTACAGCAGGATGTTTACTAGAAACAAATTTCACAATTATAATAAGACTGAGGAATAAATGTTTTACTTATGTATATATACCTTTGTAGTAGATTGTTTTATATTAATCCACTCGGAATGGGGCATGAGTTTCATGATCAACATTACAAAAAGTTTGTGCATAAACATTGTATTATGCAGTGCGGACTATCTTAATATACAAAAAATTAACTTTATGGTACAAATGAGTTAATTGAAAGTGGCAGTCGGATATGCTTGTAGATGCAACATAAGCTTTAACGTTTTACAAATGATCGAAGTAAGCGGTGTTCTTATTGTATGAACAAGTATGGCAGATGACAATGATTTTTTTCAATTGTTTCAACCCCTAATTTTCAATCTGCCACTACGTCGTACTGGCCACCGTTTAAACTTTCGCGCTCTCGAACACCCTATCGTGTATTGTATATATATACATACACCCTCGACGAAAAGCTGCACTATATATAATGGTTCGTCGTGGCGGGAAATTCAAAAATCGTCCCCGCGGAAACAGTGGAACCAAGTCTGTGCAGTGCAGCAGTGGAAAAGGGTTGAATCTCGATGTACGCGAGCTGCTGTAATACGGGGCCAAAGTATCGTATAGAAAAGAGAAGGAAACCGATACACACACACACACACACAGATAGAAGTCTGTTATTTGTGTGTGTGTGCGAGCGTAGGAGAGAGAGAGAGAGAAAGAGGTAGGAGGTGCCTGGGTCAGCTCGCGCTCGACACGCGATGCGGCGCGTCGACTGGGATTGGGCGGCGAGGCGCGGGGCGTCCGTGAGACCGAGCGCCCGATTGGCCCGCCGCTAACAAGACAGCGCGCTAACTCTCGCTCATGCTGCCGCTGCCGCCGCCGTCGCCGCTTCGACCGCCAGTTCGAAACGAAATAATAAAACCGCGCGCGCGCGCGCTCTCGCTATATACACTCGCTTCTTTCTTTTGTTTTTGCTGTGCGGACTCTTTCTCTCTCTCTCTCTCTTTCTCTTGCCCGTTCGAGCCAGCGAGTCTCTCTTTATATATATACATACTTAGACTGCACTGCACAGACATCGCAGAGAGCGCTTGATGATAAAATATAATATAAAAGGCTATTCGTTACCGCGAGGCCCCGCCAAGTATTGTCGACGCGCCCTCCTTCTAACCTCGCTTTTTTTTCCTTTTTTTCCTCCCAAACGTCCAAGTGTGTGCCTGCGTGTGTGTACTGCACAGAGAGAGAGAGAGAGAGAGAGGAGGGAGAGATGCATCGCCTGCAGTGATGCGAAAACCAGGCGAGCGAAGAGAGCTCCGAGGTTATACGTGCGCGAGATTATGTTTCTCTCTCTCTCTCGCAGTCTTGTTTTAGCCCTCTCGCGCCTATTCGATATCGAGAGCTTGCGAGCACATGTATAAGTTTGTGCATCGGGAGAAGGGAGGACGGGGAATTTCGCATTTTTCTTTTTCCTCTTGCTTTTCGCTGCTGCTGCTTCCGCGGGGCTTATAAGACTCTCTCTCGCTCTCTCGGTTGCTGATGATCTCGTGCACGTGCGCGCACCCCAACGAGATGCCATGCGGTTACTCGGAAGAGAGGAGGGCCCTTTTTTTTACGTAAGGCTGCACACGAGAGATGCAAAAAGAGTTGGTGTGTACGTATACATGCCGCTCGTATAAGCGATGATTGCGATCGATTAATTTTGAATTGACCATCACTTTACGTTATTAAGAATATTCGTCCTGTACTATATTTCGAATGCACAGCTCGTGTGTCACCGACAAATTAGAGAATGCTATTATAGAAACGTTTTGGGCTATTATACACACTGGAAATAATTAAGTGCATAATTGAAAGAGATACGGGAGTTAGAGTCATGAGCGCTTATCGGCCTGGTCATCGACTGAGCTAAAAAAACTCTTGTACACTCGTGTGTAGCGGCTTCAGGTGAGATATAGTTTCGAATCGCTTTCGTAATTGCGACGAGTCCGTTGCCGAAAGACAAAGAATTATTCAAATTTAAACGCCAGTGCGTGTTTGGACAGCTGAGGAGCTTTTTGTATTGTATGCTTACATGCGCCAAAAGAAAATAGAAATCAAACTTTTTTTAAGGACCGAATTGTAGTTGTAAAAAGTTCAAATTTTTTATTTATGAATAGACTTTATATGTATAAATCGAATTTGGATTGTTTTTTTATTAATACTTATTTCTTTACTTCATGTGACTGCATAAATAGCTGAGAGTGAATTTTATTAGGCTTGTACTCGGTCTATCCTATTCTTAGATTCTAATTTATTATCTTCAAATACTTGTCTAGGTCAAAATTCAGATTACGAATGCAAAGCCATTCATTAAGATCAAAATAATGAAAACTTTAGCTTAACCTTAGCTAAGTATTAAGTATGCAGTACATATTAGTAAGAAAGTTCTGAATGTATTTTTCAAAATTTAATCAATATTTGAAAATCGTAAAGCGATATTTCAATTTGCACTTCTTAATGGATGGTTATCGCAATCCGCGAATCATAAAACATTTAGCACCGTATTAATTTAGAAAAAAGAAAAACGGTTTTTATCCAATTAAACTCCAATTAATATCTTAACATTAACATATTGCAGAATCCGAATTATCGTATACTCAAGCCCATAACATCGTAAAACATTTAATCATACACCAACGCCACGCAACATTTTAATCGCGTATATACAAGCAGCTCGAAAAAGCGTGCAAAGGAGACAATGCACTTTTCCGAAAGCGCTGCACGTCTGCGAGCTATCCCAAACGTATACATGTATATATATATATATATATATAAATTCCCCGCAGGCGCGAAGGCCGATTAAAAGTCAGTTTCTAATTTCACTTTTCGATTTGAGCGAGAGAGCCGCGCGCGTGCGAGAGAGATTATTCAAATATAACGTCTCGCTCGAGGAAAGAGGAGCTGCGCACATTTGAATTGAAAGGAACGACGCG
Organism: Megastigmus stigmatizans; assembly: GCA_900490015.1. Lineage (NCBI taxonomy): Eukaryota > Metazoa > Arthropoda > Insecta > Hymenoptera > Megastigmidae > Megastigmus > Megastigmus stigmatizans. Next base: position 18,376 of record UELV01087726.1, on the reverse strand, counting down.
CGCGCATTGCGAAGCAATTAGAGAGAGATTGAAAAAAAAAATATATATAGAATGCGCAGCAATTTTAATCCAGAATCAAAAATGAAGTTTCACCGTAAACGCCTGTATACACACACACACACACACACACACACTCTGTCTTTCCTTCACTGCTGCCGCTGTTGGCTGTAAGCGAACCGTGAACTTGGGTTATACCTGGAGTATAGCGGCCGCCGCGTCAGCTGCCGTCGGAAGACTGTGCGCGCGCGTGCGGCTCGAGAAAAGCACGCAATTCGGCCCGGCGGATGCACGATTCGACTGCACCGGCGTATACGCCTTTCCAACTGCTCCCGAGTGCAATGATCCTGGGATATGATTTTTATTTTTATTAAGCGAGGGGCGAAAGTCGGCCTGTTTGAGTTTGTTGGCTTTTTCGAAGCTCCAATGACCGTATGAGAAACTTTTTTTTTACACGTTTTAAATGTGTATTCGGAGAAGAAAGTCTTTTGTTTAGAATATTAAAAATGTTTTTTTGTATTTTTCAAGTTTGGATACTCAAACTGTTTTAATCTACAAAAATTCTTATATCGTTTTAATGATTATACTATATTGTGTATAATTTATATTTGATATTATAGAATTTCATGATGAGAAAGAAAAATTAGAAGCTATAAATTTATGCTTTGAAAATATTAAATTACTTAATGTTGCAAAATTGTATAACTAAGTTTTACACCGTAAATTATTACATTCATTATATATAATATAGTTCATTTGAATCGCGATATAATTAGTAAATATATTGATGATAAATTATAAGAATATTACATCGATTAATTATTTTTAATTTTTCAGAAGATAAATGTAACATTTTCTTAATAGCATTCATAAATGGTGTTACTAAGAAGCAGTTTTCATATTTCCACAATAAATTTTTAACCTATTTATAAATATAGCACTGATTGCATCATAGATATAATATAGTCCATCACGGACCCAATTCTTGATCATTTTTCGAGCATTTTATCGATTAATCGATTACAAATTATTCCTATCATCAGATTTCGATTTTCATTATTATCATTTACTTCATTAATTTAAATTTCTGACTGATTGTTTGTTATGAACATTTATTTATTATAGGATTTTCAACTTGTGCTCAAGATCTGAGTTTTCTTGTGAACAATAATTGCTCCCTCGTATTTAAGTGGCTTTTCAAGAATTGGGAACTTAAATATTTGTGTCAAACTATTTATTTTAAATGTAATTATTATTTCAAGTAAACCATTTTATTGTATTAAATGAATGGTCAAATTTAATGACTGAGTTTTTTGATACTTTAAGCGAAAAGTATGCGAAATTGGACCCGTGACGATACGCGTATTATAAATTAAGAAATGAAAAAACATATTTATGTCAATCAACGAACAACTTTGTTGGAAAAAAAATCGTTATTGGTTTTATCTAAACGTTTCCACAACGAATTCGCGAATTCATCAATGTGCTCCGTAATAATCCGCGGCAATTAGTTGTGCAACACAAGTCAATGCAATTCCATCATCGATACGCAAAAGGCAGCTCGATGATAATAAAACCCGCATGTGCATTCCACGTCCACCCGAATATCCCTCAACATATCAAATTTACTTTCGCGATCGCGCGCCAAAAGTCAAAACGATCGACGAGCAACGAATGATTGAGCGGTCGAACGGCAAATCGAATCAGGAAGAGCTCCCCAATAACTCGCTCATCTCCCTCCCACTTATACACACACACACACACACACACACACACACACACACACACACATGTGAATGGAGGAGTCGATAAGCAAAAAGCCGGGCCCTGAAACGGAGATAACCGATCTACCGAACCCTTCCCCCTCCGAACGAAAAAAGGTAACACTTTGGGCGCACGCATGAGCAAACGGAAGAGAGAGACAGAGTGTAGAGAGAGAGAGGGAGGGAGAAAAGTCCAAAGAAGATTCCAAGAGATCGTGCCTGAGGATTGAGCAAATGTAAACAAGCTGGGTAATCAGCATGACACGAGCCATTAAGATTAGAAGACGGTAAAAGTGGACTCGGCAGAAGAAGAAGAAGAAGAAGAAGTAGCGAGAGAAAGAAGTTGGGCCCTGGATTTTTGCTTATGGCGGAGACGAGAGAGAGGGACCGAAAAAAAGTGTCGCGCGGTTCCAAGAACCGAGATAGACGGCGCGGCTGCGGCGGCCTTCGAAACAAAATGGACAACGCGTGTTTAAAGGGAAATTTTAGATTTTTTACGAGCCTCGCAATTTTGTCGGGCGATTTTTCTTGGAACGACTGGCTCTGTGTCGCGCGTTGCGTTAATTAATCCGTACGAGACCGAACTTATATATACCCGAGAAACTGTGTGCATGTCAAATCGTGTGTGTGTGTGTGTGGGCGACCGAGAAAAAAGGTCTATTACTTAAGGCGTATATATTGGGACCTGTTGGGAATACGTTTTGGAAATGTTAGTTATGGAGATCTTTGAAGAGAAACATGCAGGTAGTTTTTGTAAAGTTTAGAGAGCTCACTTAAACAAATGAAAGTACTTAATTGTAAGCATTGTAATAAAAGAAAAATTTAGAAATATTGTATTATTAACGAACTAAACTTTTAATACAAGTAATTTGGACATTTTTCATCGCATAGATGTAAAATTAATATACGTGCAATAAGTGAAATATTGAATATTATTTGTTATGTTAAGTCAGTTCCAATCTAGATACGAATCATTGCTCATTTATCGTCTCCGATTAATCCAAGCATTCCTATATAACGGTTCGATTGCGACTCTCTTGAGAAATTTCACTTGGCGCATAAACACAATGCATATAAATCATCGGCTATTTCAATCGCTGTGTGTAAGTCAGGTAAAAACGAATTTTTGCTGAAAAATACAGGCGCAATAAGTCAAAAACTAGTTTTGAGCATATATAACCAACGAGGCTCTGTCGCGGTATATAAAACCTCGTATAATAAAGTGCGACGAGGTGCTATACGGGCATAATTAATGGAACCGCCGAGTGACTTGCATCGTTACAAAACACCGAGACTGTGCATCAAAATTATTGGTTGCGCAGCACATCTCGCTTAATAGATAAGGCATTTAAGCTTTGTTCACCTTCTAAGCGAACTCTCTGTCTCTAATATATATAGGTACGGTCATCCGAAAAATTATCCTGCACGGAACGTGTCCACTTTCGCGTTTTCCAAAGTGAAATTGCTATGATGAAATATAATAACAATAATTATATCCGCGCGATAAACTATAGCTTTCTAGTTTGCGCCGCGCGCCGCACAATAACAGCCTACACAGATATAATTACTGTATTTGAGGATTATTTTGTGTGGATTTTCTGGCTTCCCTATACTAACGATCTAACGGTTTCCTCGTTTCGTAGTGAATTGTTTTGTCTGCGTATAGCTGGAGTATTCGCTTATATACGAAATTCCGTAAACATTTTTTAACGTATGAATCACTCAGTGAACCACACCTGATAGTAATACAAATTTTCGGACCCCAAGCTGGCGACGCTCATTCACCAAAAAAATACGAAGACAAAGCAACTTCTCCGAAATGTATATAATACAGGTCACTTGCGCCTCCCTACGCTCGTTCGCAATAAAGTGAAATTTCACACGTACGCCTGTCTCCCGTCAATGTCCCAAGTTCATTCATATATAGGCGGCGGAGAGAGAAACAGGTGCCGAGAGCCAGAAATATAAACACCGCAGTACGAAACAGGTAAATAAAAGAGTAACGACTGGTACGCGCGAGTGTAATGCTTTGATTGTCGCGCCGGTATATACGTATGTATATATGCACGTGCAGAGTATTCCGGCTCTCGAAGCCAAGATACGGCTACTTTAGATGAAATGACGCCGCGATAAAAAGGCCCAGGCACGCGGGCTTATATTATACTTATATATACCGCACATAACGATGCTGTGCGCTGCCGCGCTACAGACGACGACCATGTGTCATTAACGCTCCTTTTGCTCTCTCTCTCTCTCTCTCTCTCTCTCTCTCTCTCTCTCTCTCTCGACCGTTATTGTTATTATATGCGCGCGCGGAGGTATGCGTTTATGGTTCTGTATATAGGTGGGACGGTGTTGTTTGCGTTTGACTGTTGCTTATTTTTCTCTTCATTCCGTTTTATTGTTCAGGATGTCAGAGATCGCTGAGAATCTTTAATTGGATAATACGCGCGAGTATCGAGCACACAGACGAAAAATCGCGAGGATAAATAGACATCGTCAATTCTTTCGGATAGAACTTTCATCATATATAACTCCTGCATAAAACCGAATGAAAAGCTTTTTGAACATAAGGTTTACAAAAACTGGACAAATACTTAATTCTTGCAGCATCAGACGAAAATAAATACTCGTGGCAAATGGCCTAAGTTGCGCTCATTATCGGTCTTTAGGCTTCCATTAAGCGGGCTCAACAAATTATAACCTCTCTCACCTTCCGTTTTCTCGCCTCTGAACCCACTAGTAATGCTGCCGGCCGCTCCTCTTATGCCCTAAAGCCCTCGACGTGTGTGTATATATTTCCGCGATGAGCTTGTGTTTATAGGAGAGCGAAGGGCCCAGAATGACGCGCCGAAATCGTTCGCTTACGGTCGAGGAGAAAAAGGTGTGAGATCGACGTTCTTTGACTCTGCAGCGCTGCTGCCAGTTATATAATCATAAATCACGCGCGCTAACGAAATTTACCTCCTATATATATGATGCGAAGAGAAATGGTTCGTGGAAAATTAATACAGTTTACCTTATTTAATTGTGTGTGCTTTTTCTCGGAATTCAGAGTCGAGGTACATATAGTTGAATTTTCTACGGGGGAAAAATCGGTGATGGCGATTGGGCGCACAGTAAAAAGAGTAGGATTTTGCATGCGTTGTTCGGTACTATATGCGTTACATCCCCGTTATTTGCGCGTCATCTATCTGCTCGTCCCGCTTTTATCTCGCTTTATGCCTATCAACGCGTGTTCGACAATCTGTATATGCTGATCACATTAACACTCCACAATTATCTACGAATCAATCAATCTATCTGTACATCTATCTATCTCTCTATAGATCTTCAACAACGCGGCGTGTAACGCATCCCACAATACACGAAACACGCACACTTTAATTTCCCTCCGATTATTTCTTTGATTATCTAATGAATACCTCGATTCTTCGCGTTTTTAACGTTTGTCCTTGGATTTCTGCAACGATGAAAACTCGTGTAGTTTATATATACATTTTGGCGGACAATCGCAGTTTTCCTGTATTGGAAGGATCGTTGAATAAAGAAAAATCGCGCAAACGATCATATTGACATGATCCGTAATACAGAATTGACTCATTGTATTGCAATATTGTTGTCGCGCATCCATGGATACTTTAAAAGGGGATCGGATCACGACTTGGACACGGTGCGTTTCGCCTTTAAAACACGACGCGCGTGTGCAGGCTGACGCCATTATATGCTAATATTCGTTTGCCCCGCGCGCGTCCTGTAAATTTTCGTCGAGATTTACCTACCTGCCGCACTTATAGACTCGTGAGAAAGCGAGAAGACTCCTGCATTATTTTTTTTCTCTCCTTTACGAGAGAGAGAGGGAAAAACGACTAATCTATGCGGTGACAAAAACAGGTTTGACTCTAAATCGCTCATTTTGGCCCCGACTGACTGTCCATGAGGACGAGTGGGAATCGGACCGCGGTATAACGTCACAACCTTGCGTCTGTGTGTTTGCCTAAGCGGAGAATTACGATCTCTATTAAATCGCTTTTAGAAACTCGTAAATTCGTTCTCTCCACTTGGATGATACGCGTGTGTATATATATATACACATATATACTTTCGCTTTCACGTCGTTCCTCATCGCGTGGTTTATACCATCGCTGCGGTTTGGAGTTTCAATTCAGGCGGCTGTTCGAGGTTGATTTTTATGGTGACTCGCGTTGATATTGGAATCATTGTAACCAGTTTATTTAAAATGCGTATAGCCTGTATACTATTATATGGTATGGTTTTAAAAAAGTTGCATTCAATTTAAAATTGCGCTCATTCGTTTTGATTTAGTGAAGAATTTTATATATCCAAAATTAAATTTGATACTATTTCAGGATTTTCCTTATAAGAGGAAAGTTTCTAGTGTGTTTCTTGTTCCTCGAAGTTAGCGGATACAATGGTTGATTCAAATTCAAATAGTGTCGTGCACATGCATAAAAGGAAACAAAAAAATAAGAAAAAGTCAATTGAAACTAAACCATAATTTTTAAATTTTAGTCACAAAATCCAATTTTTCTTTCATTTTTTTCTTAAAGAAACAGGTGATCTCGATTCGTGTAAAAAAAAAATTTAGATCCGTCAGAAGTCAAAATTAAATATATTATTTTGCAAAAATTATTAAGATGCAGAGAAGGCGCTCGCATACGCGCAACAACATCAAAACAAAGCAGCCGTCGACGGGCCATTAGTGGCCCTAAAAAATCGATGCACGCGCGAAAAATAAATTCGGACTCAGTAGAAGTGTCAAACGTCATACGACAATTCCGACAAAGAAGTATAACTTTTGAGTGTCGCCGCCGCCGACGCCTCCGTCGCCGAGTCTCGATGCGCGCACACACACAGAGTCGCACGATGAGTTATGGGCGTGTCGGAGAGAGAGAGAGAGAGAGAAGCCTCCGCTGATGAAGTGGAACTGCTGAATAAATTTTCAACGCGCGCATATATACACGGCTTCTTTATTCCTCGTAACGCCACCTACGCGTCTCGCGTCGCATGCAAATTCCTGACTCCCTATATATATGCGCGAGCTTTAAGTCCGACGGGACTTTTGCCGTTTCACCGACACCGTATTATACACGCGATAATTCCAGTGTCGTTCCGATGAACATTTCCATGGGACATTGTAGCAATTTAAACTCTTGCTGTTTCTACCGACATCTTTGTGCTTACGCGCGCGCGCGGTCATCTTCGACTAACATTGCCGAGAATAATGGGGCCCTGTTAAGCCGCACTTTTAACGGCTGATTTTATCGGCGCCACTTTGCACCATTATACATGTACATATACACTTTAACTATTTAAATACAGATTTCTAAATAATAATAGAACTTTAATGTGAAAGCTAAGCCCTTATCGTTGTACCATTACTCCGAGTATCGATCCCTGGAAAGTGAATAACTAACAAAAGTCATTGGCTAATTCAGCCGATTTCTTACCATAAAAAAACGCTATTCATTGTTGTCGAAAAATATTGCAGTTGCAGTCGGTCACACTCTAAAGAGAAATATATGTATATACCAGGAATTAACATAAGCATAAAGCGGAACGGTAAGCTATTTCCCGATGGAAAAGCCGGGGCTCGCATTCATGAATCCTTACATATAAAGACACACGGCAATCGGATAAGAGTTAATTAAAATAAAAGGATCGACTGGCTCAAGATGCAGGGAGAGACAGAGAGAGAGAGAGAGAGAGAGAGAGAGAGAGAGAGACTGAGAGAGTATATAAGCATTATAGATCCATGAAAGAGAGAAGAGTAGATGCTGCCCACGTGGTCCCGCGCCAGGATGACACTCAACAATACACCCAGAACTCAGCCAGATTAGATCTCAGGCTGCTGCTTCTTCTTCTTCTTCTTCTTCTTCTTCTTCCCTCCGCACTGCACGCCAGGCACACTGCAGACACACACACACATACACACACACACACACACACAGAGCGAAAAGAAGATCGAATCGAATCGTGCGAGTAGCATCTTCGACATTAGCATAAACCTAATATGCCGAGGCGTATACAATGCGTTATTAAAAGGGGGAGGGAGAATCACTTCTGCGAGCGGAGTCGCGGCGAGGAGGAAGCTGTGTGTGATCTCACGGCTCCGATACGTCACCCTTTCTCTCTCTCTCTCTCTCTCTCTCTCTCTCTCCTGCGCACCACTAAATACGGAGCTGCTCTGCTTAACATAATATAATTGACCACACGCAATCCAAATGCGATTTTGCATAATCGACTAATGGCGCGCGCCACGCATTGTATTGTGGGTAATCTATTCTCGCTGAGGAGAGTCGAGCTGCTGCTGCTCCTGCTATACTTCTTCCAGCCATTTGTACAGCTCGCGTGTGTCTGACTCTGCTATAGAGCTTTTTCCTTTTTTTCCTTCCTGGGATTGTTTGGGGGTTTGTTTATATAGCGAGACTGGCTGCGCCCGGTGCATTAACTGTTGCTTCGGAATTGAACGTGTACTGCGTGTGAGCTGTATGCTATTCAATGATTAATAACGTCGGTGCGCTCCAGCGATTTTTTCAAGGTATAGTGAACAATCGATGATGAAACGAATGACGGTACAAGCTGGATTGTGGTACTTTAATTAAATTTCTGAACATCTTATCCATCCTCGCGAGCTGATAAAGATAAAGTCATATAAAGGTCGCAGTTGCCGAAAGGTCGCAGAGACTCCGGAATAGCTTTATGGAGTCAAGGAGTCGCGAGTGAAAAGAGAGCGTTAATGAGAAATAACACCGCGCGAGATACAATATGCCATAATAAAAAGGATATAGAGACGATGAGTGCAGTGTGGCACACAGAGAGAAGTCGGCACAAGAGGTGAGCGTCGGGAATGGATAATGCAAGATCGCGATGAGACGATAGCCATACGCTCGTCGTTCTCCTCCTCTACTCGTCGGCACTTCCTTCGAGCTTACGCATATAATGCGCGATATGCATATTGCGCGCGCGCATATACTTTTTTCTTTTTATTGTTATTCGTCGCCGATTTCGTGGACTCCCCAACCACCGTCCGTCCGTCTTGCTTTCACAGAACGCCCATAGCTGAAAGGCGTCAGCGACATTTATATTATATGGTGGATGCGTATAGTGCATGATTAATCCGTAGCGCGATATTCCGATGGATGTTTGCATCGACGTTTTTTTTCTACGTCTCATTACTGTATCGATTAAATGAAGAAATTTTCTGATTGTTTGATTTTGTGAAAAAGTTAGCTCAGCCATATAGTACGCAAGGAAAGCCTATATATACTTGTGTGCAGAAAGAGCAAACACGACTTCGGCCACAATATGGCGGAGGACGACAAGGACGAGGGCAACGACGACGAGAGAGTAGTATCTCTGTAGCTGCTGGGACTGGTGAAAGATAGCTCATGGGGGAGGAGAGTGAAGGTGAGGAAGAGGACCAGAGGAGGGGACGATGAACAGAGAGAGAGAGAGAGAGAGAGAGAGAGAGAGAGAGAAGTGAAATACGGGGAGGTAGGCAGAAATGTGGCTCGGTATAGTCGTGTCCTTAATTGACAGTTGCCGCATGAGTCTCTCCGTGTCCTCTCTCTCTCTCTCCCTCTCTGTTGCCGGCTTGAGTTCGTGGCTGGACCTCGTTAGCGAGAGAAGAGAGATCCTCAGCCAAAGAGAGAGAGAGAGAGAGAGAGAGAGAGAGAGAGAGAAGAGGAGGAGGATGCCAGTCAGGCAGCCAGGCAGCACCGCAGCCAGTTTGTATTCATACACGGGCCATCTTACGCGCGAGACGTCCTTAAATTAGCCTGGACACATTATCTCTTGCCCCGATAACGCGTGGCGCGATGCTATATGTACGCGCGTGGAGTCGGCATCGATACATATATATATATATAACTACCTGAGAGAGCGACGAAAATCCACCGCTTCGTTTCATTCCCTCGCAGCCCCGCGATGCTTTATTGCGTATGCCCACGAGACGTATTATGTGTATCTTTAATTGCGAAATTCGGAGGGAGATTTGTTTATATACCGGTGCTTTGATAACTGGACTCGAGATGGTTATTACCCGATTATTAAAAGTGGCGAATAATCACTATGCGAATAATAAAAGTAAATCCGCCATTATTTAAATGTCACTAACGTTGAATGATCCTATTAAAATTCTATTATAATCGACAGCATTCTCAAAGTTACCAAAGCTTTATCTCCGATTACAAATACTATAAGCACTCGAAAGAACGTTGCACGCGCTTAATCCGAAATCTTCAGATCAAACAAAGATCTTCAAACATAAGCTGATTGCCGTCCATGTAGGAAATGAAGCAATTGACGGGTGCGAGTATGTATAGGTTTTATCTCAAGTAGGATCAATAAGCCATGGGAGTCGTCAGATGCGAGAGTAGTAGCACAGGCCAACCCTTCGCAATTGAACAAAACAAATACTTGGAAGTATATGTATATAGAAAGGGGGGCCATTTTGCCACTCGACGCGCCGGAATGCATCGAGTGTGTAACTTCAAATGGCTCGTGTGCAATTATCGGCCGATTACCGGATCAACACCTGCTCCTTCCGCGCGGCGAATCGGCACTTCTTTCTTCGCTTCGCCTCGGTGAGCCGCATCGCTACCCCCTTTGCATTATCTTGAAGTCGAAATAGCACGATTTTCCATTCTCTTGAAATCAGTGATGGATTTGTGAAAATTTCATTTAGTCAAGATGTAAATTGCAAAAGGAATGTTGAGCATAGTATAAGCAATTCAGTAAGATTGTTATTAATTTGGATCGCGCGCAAGAGAGTCGGTGAGATCGCATTCCACGATGAAAGCAATCGATTGAAAATCATTCAGCGGTAATAATTATTCAGAAATTCCATCAGATACCGTATACATAGTTGCACTACTTATTACACTAATCGGATCAATCTTATCATTTACACGGCGTATTGATCCTTTAATCATCGGCTAATTTATAATTTCATAAATTTTACACATAGTTGCGCGATCGGAACCGATACGCAAGCAGTAAGTCTCTCTAATCATTCGTTCCAGTTAATTCCTATCGATACACGGTATATATAATTTCAACATGCAGGAGCTATAGAAAAATCTCCACCGCAATATGTCCAAACTCAGTCTCCACGGATTTTCCCTTGCGAGTATAGATCTGACCTTCAAGATTCCCCTGCAACTCATATTATCCTATCGTAGCCGCGGAATTATTATCTCCCCTGCAGCAGCAGTTGCACGAGCTCTCCGCACACTCTCGCTATGCAGACAGAACTAATCAAGATTACACGGGGAGGGAGAGACCAGTATTTTGCAACGTTACAGAAATCTAAGACTCGAATCGTCATCCTTTCCCTTACCTTTTCTTTCTATATATGATACGCTCGCGACGGTAGCGGACGTCCCCATATCTATATGTATATAGAGGCACACACACACACACACACACTGGGTGTCGTCTAGGCGTATATTTCAAGGCGTCCTGTCCAATATATTACAATTTGTCTAGGGGAGATTGTTGCTTCGTTCCTTCGTTTTTTTCTTCTCCATCCTCCTCCTCGTCCTCTTCTGCCTGGCTCCTCTACTTCTTCTTCCTTGTCGACCCCCTGCTGTTACGGTGAGGCAGCGCCCGAGAGGTTCGACCCGACGTCGCCGCGTGTCGTGGACCGTGGGAGTATTGTTTTCCTATTCCGAGTGTGTGTTCTTTCTCTCTGTGTGTGAGTGTGCGAGGGGGCCTAGGTAGAATGTTGGCCGCAGCCACGGAAAGTCCAGCCGAAATGCCCCGTGTCTGTGATAAATTTCGTTAATCGACGACGATCGGATTTTCAACGCTCCATTGTTAACTCGTCGATGGATTTTGGGATTATCGTCTTTTTTCGGATTTCTGTTATGATGAACCTTGTGTGGCGTGCGTGGTATAAAAGAATTTCGAGGCATGTTGACGTACCGATAATGTACGAAGTTCATAAATGAAATCTTAATAGACCTTGGAAGAATGAAGGTTATTTTGATGAAATTTTGTCAATTCTCTTTTTTCTAGTGAATTTATTAGATATTTCGGTATTTTAGTAGTCACCTTCGGGGCTAATCAAATTGACTTGTGCTTCAGGTTTGAAATACTAATATCTTTTTGTTAACAAATATTAATAATAACTGCATTTGATTCGAGTCCGAATAAAAGGTGTTCGCGCCATATGCACGCTACAAAATCTGTTGCATTAAGCGATTAAATTTTATCCGAGATTTTAATCTGCTTCGCCACAAATTTCGCCTCAATTTACCTGCCACTAAATTGTTCTTTATCGCCCAGTTTTATATTAAATACGCTACATTATATCAGTGCGCGCAGATGCATTATATTTTTAATTCGGCCGGCAATAATGAGAGTGACATTTACGGAGCGAGCGCGAACGAGAGAGCCGAGTTTATTCATCCGGTTGGACGTTAAAACGACCGAAATGATTCACTCGGAACGAGATTACATAAAACCCAATAAAAGACGTAGTCCAAAGTCAAGTCTAGCGGAAGCTACGGAAGATCCAGCAATAAACCATTTCTACCCAAAATATATATACATATATATTACATCCCGAATCCCGAGCAGCTCTCAGAGCGGCGGTACAATTTTTAGACTCGAGTCGAAAAAAATTCGGGGAATACGACTGCGAGAGGAGAAAAAAGGAGGCATATAAAGAATGACACGGAGCCCAGGTTAAATAACGTTTGACCGGTACAAGGGGGAGGGATATTTTGAAAAAGGTTAGCCCAACACACACACACACACACACGCGGTACTGACTCCCTTTCCTAATTAGGCGGAAGCCAGTTTGAGAGGTGAGGGAGGGAGGTAGAGAGAGAGAGAGAGAGAGAGCTAGAGGTGGTTCGACTGCGCGCGGGCTTATATTCTCGGAATAGAAAGATAAGACAGCGGGTAGAAGCCACAGGTCGCCCATAGAGTTTCGGCTTCAATGAATTATGTTCCAGGGAGAGAACCTGGGGACCAACTCGCGCGCACACATACACACACACGTATCCCATCTGTGTTCTCGTTTCTCTGTAGGGCTGTGCCCTGGTCAGAAAGGACGGTAGCTCTCGCCGATTAAGATTAATATTTGGCCCTAATTATCGTAGCAGTCTGCGGCGAATTATACCGTGAGCCGTGAGCCGTGAGCCAGAGAAGAGAACCAAAGAGAGAAAGAGAGAGGATTGATTTGAGATCTGCCACATACGGCCTACCGGGTTTTTTTTAACTCTCTCTCTCTCTCTCTCTCTCTCTCTCTCTCTCTAAATAT
>UELV01087723.1:0-25347 GCA_900490015.1 Megastigmus stigmatizans | reverse complement strand
CCTTGTGCGCGTTCTGGAATGTCGCTCTCGCGTGAGAGGGTGAGAGTATTAGGAAGAGAAGCGCGTCTTCTTCTTCCGACGGCAGGCTCTTGCCGAGCTTAATTGACCCATCGCTCGACGGTACATTTTTGCCCCCGCGATATGTAATATACCAGCGCTCCAACGCCTCCATCGTATAGTATACCACACGTGGGATATGCAATATCATCCGACCTTTTTGTTCTCCTGATTATTATCTTCATCGAATTATATCGCACTTTTATCGGGGGATGTGCAGGTCTAAATGACTCTCTTTCATTATTCTCGTGAATCATGCTCGTGTTCGTATCGACGAGTCGCGTTTATATGGGGATAACAAATTGAAAGCCCGGAATCAATAATATATACACACAGGCTGTCACATCCAACGCTGCTGATGTGTGCAGGCAATCCTAAAGGGAGTTTATCGCACCTGTACCTGCTATAAAAATCGTCGATCACGCACTGCTTGATGTTTCATGCTTCGACCTATTGTTCGATTGCATTTTTTGAATACAAGGAAATAGGGTGAACGACCTGACGGAAAGAAATTTCTACTTAAAAATTGCCATAATGTTAATCAAAAATTAGTAGTCCGCATACTAACGTGGCGACAAACTCGTATTTTATTAAATTTTAGTATATCAGTATACTAAAATTTAAAATTATTAAATATTGGTATACTACATAGCAAATTTAACTGACACGATATTCTTTTTTAATGGTCAATATTATATTTTTAGTACCTGTTGTTATTGTTAACAGATTAACATTCTTATTTTACTTCATCAATTATTGATTGATTGGTTAGAACTAAATTTAATTTAATAAAGCCTATATATAATTTACATACACGCAAGCTATTCACATATATCACAACCTCTAACGCATATCGCAACTAATATATATATATAAGTTATATCTCAATCACAGATCACATGTATATGTAATGATCTAAAACTTTCTTATATATAGTAATCATTAATAATTCTAACCACTTTACGAGACGCCTCCAAGCGGGGAAATATACAGTTTAGAGTATTTTGTAAATGCTTTTTACAATATTTTGTAGGTCATTGTACACAACACGGTGTAATCGTGATATACAGTAATTGACGATCACGGTGATCCCTTCATTGTGAGCTTCGTTGTTTCCATAATATTTGCTGACTTATCTGCATGTATTTAAAACAAACTTGCTTAAATTTTAGTATACCATATACCAAAAAGTACATCTTTAATTGTTACTATACTATATATCAATTTTTAGTCCGATATATGTCATAATTTCATAAATATGTACTAAATATTCAGATTAATATATTAAATTTGCCTCAAAACCCAAGTTTGTCGCCCGATTGGTGAAAAAGTATAGTAATTTTTACGTATACATTTCTCTCCGTTTAAGTTCCAATGGATCGGGTTTGAAACTGCATCTGATACATTTGAAATAAATTACGATATAGTAGATAGTGGAATAGGCGCTGAGATTCAAATTAACGAAAAATAACGATATATATATATACCTGTATAGCCCGTTAAAGGTCGTATAAGAGCAAGGTGTTATCAGAGCTCTCGTACCACTGTGCGCGCTAACATCCGCTAAACTGAAAATTAGCCTCCCTATAACGTTTCCGTACAATACGACAGTCGGAGCTTTCTCTCTCTCTCTCTCCTGCAGGCTTATGCAACTACTGCTATATGTATACGTCTGAAATAGGGTAGAAGGAGAAACGGCCACTTTGAACTGCTGAATCGAGGAATTAATACATTAGAACGGGGTCTCCCTCTCTCTGTCTGCGTGTCTGTGGGTGTAGGAATACAAGGATGGAGCATATAGCACAACAGTCGAGATAAACAGGTGTTCTCTTAGGTTTCCTGAGCGAAACGGCGCCGGCGAGCAAGCGAGTCGCGGCAAGACAAAGGTAGACTGTTTGTATTGCGGAAATCCTTGGGTTTGCCTCGTGCAGCCGTAGTAGCGTCGGCGGCGGCCCGCATGTATCACCCGCTTATCCTCCTATCTTATCTCTCTTGCCTTTTCTCGCTCTCTGCACTCTGCTGCTGCTGCTGCTGCTGTACACAAGAGGCTGCTACAATAGGGGAGGGAGGAAGAAAAAAAAACGAAGAAGCCAATGGGGAAAGGGATACGAATCGCCTGCAGAACTGCTGCTGGGAATACATGTATATGTATATATATATAGCCGCGGACGTCGGGGAATATTTATTTCATATTGGAAAAGTGCATTTTTGCTGAATTCAGTGTTGCTGCCGTGTAAAACCGTGCGGTTGTGCATGCGCGCATATACAAGGGGATGAGACGACTCTCTCTCTCTCTCTCTCTCTCTCTCTCTCTCTCTCTGCAATCTCGGCTGCGGCGACGATGCCCTCGTTGTGCTTTTTTTTTCTCGTCGCAAACTTTGCTCGTTTCTTTCGCTGCGCAGCTCGGCGTGTATCCTATATGGTACCAGTATATTTATATATAGGTAAAGCCATCGCTTTAACCGGGATGTTGAGAAAATGGGGAGCGAAGTAGTAAAGGGATGCCGGTGTGCACACTTTTGTGCGCTGCGCGGCCTGCGTGCAGTCGAAAAATGTTTTTTCCTACCCCTGGCTCGCGCGAGAGTTTGTAGCGACTCTCTGGCGTTCCTGCTGTATATACATATACAGAGAGAGACAGAGAGAGACACGGGGAGGAGGGGATGGGAAGAGGAAGAGGAAGAGGAAGAGGAAAGTCAAGCCGGGCTTGCCGCAACTAATTTGTCACTCGTATACGTCCACGAGTGGCTGCTGCTGCTGCTGTTGCTGCATCAGCTCCTCGACTCGCGGCTTGTTATATACCTACTGGCTGCTCGCCGACTCTCTCTCTCTCTCTCTCTCTCTCTCTCTCTCTCTCTCTCTCTCTTTTTCTCTGCAGATTCTAAGAAATCGTCATATAGACGCGCAACCAAACGATATCCGCGTCGATGGCAAGCAAAGAAAGGGGAAAAAAAAGTTTGAACCACTTGGACCGGGTACTTAGTTTGCGTAAATAGTCGGTGGCGGGGAAGGTCCACACGGAATAAAAGAGAGCTCCTTTTTCCGCATCTCGCGAAAGCCGAGCGACGGCGGCAACTCGCGCGCGCCCGAGTTCTGCACCTCGCCCAAAAGGACAGATTTACGAGCTCTACAGCAATTTATCACCGCGGCGATTCAGCGCTATACTGCAGTTACTACGACGACGACTGCGACGACGGCGATGTATGTATGTGTGTACTGCTGGTGGATTTTTTCCTTTCTTTGAGCTCAAATCAAACGGAGACGCGTGCGCGAGCAAACAAAAACAAGTCCGGAACGCACGACCGGAAGGCCGGATGACTTAAATCATTGCGAAACTTCTTGCTTATCGCGGTTTCTCTCTGTGTGTGTGTGTGTGTGTAGCGGCCGTTCGGAGGCTGGATCATATACGAAGAGCCATTTGCTCTTTCAAGCATGATCCTAATGGATGGTGAACAATCTCTTTCTGTTCGCCGCGGAAATTCCTACATTTGGTTGCGTCGGTCAGACACTTTTCCTGGATCACGCATGCATAAACAAATTAATCTTCCTTTTACGATATAGAAAATATTCGATTCGAATCGCGTCACGCATCATCTAAAAACATTTGCAAACGAACGAGTAGGGGAAATTTAATAGTCTGCGTCATTTGGATAACGAATGCCGCCGGGGTTTACTGTTGCAGATCTCCTGGATGCGTAAGCGCGATCTGCACATACTGACCTCGTCGGTCTACACGTACACGGGCGACGCGAGATTCTCCGTGTCCCATCCGGAGACGTCGGACGAGTGGAAGCTGAAAGTTGCGTACGTGCAGCCACGGGACGCAGGCATCTACGAATGTCAGATCAACACCGAGCCCAAATTGAATCTCGCATTCGTCCTCAGAGTCGAAGGTAACGTATATATATATATATACACGCACACACTTTTTTATCGTTATAATACTTTCGTTGCTTACATCGATACTATATTATCACATATTATATTATTCTTCATTTTTTTCTTTTTGTTATATTGAAGGCTTGATCTCACTCGACACACACGTATTATTATCCCCTATTATTTGCATGATGCATCAGTTTGCATTCACCTGTTCTCGCCGCGATAACGCGTTATTGTACATAACCTATAATATAATGGAATCAATGTCGGGATGAGGGCAGGTAATGACTATATCTTTCGGTCATATTATATATATATGAAATTCCACGTCACGAACACATCGTTATAATACACACACACACACAGGATTATATTGAGCGCACGTAGCTATAGAGCAAATACCCGTAGTTGACATTTCGTTCCGATAACTTTCAAATTCCCCCTGTCGTGTGTTTCGATAACTAATGCATAAAGGAAGGGGGACTATATACATAAATGAGTATATCGGCAGCAAAGAGAAGGATGATTTGGGGAAAGGAAGGATATTTCTCTCGAGGCGAGGGCCTTTGAAAGTTATGTCGCGGTAAGACATGATCGCGATGCAGCGGAAGGGGGGGATCGACGTGTGCGATAACGGAATTATGACGATACATATTTTTGTTTCTGTTATCTCCCGTTCCAGAAAGTGCCCCTGTCCCCGCTACCACACCAAACGCCATTCACCGGACCTTCAATTCAGGTTAGAATCATGCAACTGCAGCTGCAACATCTGTTCCTCCCATTGTTTCTTTCTTAACTGATGTTATTCGTTCTTTCCTATATTTAGTTTGTAAGTATAATATATAGACGTGTATGAAACGTAGACGAAATTTAATAATCATTACTTTTCACGCTACTGCACTTATGCTTATAGATGTATATTGATCATTGCCGACCAATCAAGCACTCGTTAATCCATTTTAATAAAAAAATCCACTAGAGTACAATTTTCAAATAAAAATTAGCCTTTCTTAGATATATTCATGCAATACAGTGATGATACAGTATACGCGTGTACAGCTGTGCTAAATACAATTTCAGGGGGAAAAAATCGCGAGCAAACAGACAGGCAGGTAATGATCAGTTATACAACATGCATCCAATAATTTGTTTTGGCAATTCTTCCTGCGCTATAAGCCTGTCATTCGTCGCAAGCCCTCTCGCTATTATATCTATATATACAAGCCATAAAACGAATCACAATATGCTGCACTTGCACCTTGCAATATTTCGCTTATCCCTCGTCCCTCGCCACATCTCTTTTATGATTATTTATATAGCCTATATTATCTGTAAGAAACAAAACCGCACAGCTTCAAAGAATACATATATGTATGTATATATATATAGAGGGGAAAAAAGTGCGTGAATAAATTGTGTTTCAGCGGCCCAGGCGAGGATCAAGGAGCCGGAGGACGTGTACGTGAAGAAGGGCAGCACGATAAGTCTCACGTGTACCGTCAATGTCCAGAGCACACCGCCTAGCAGTGTCTCCTGGCATCACGGCAACTCAGTCGTCGACTTCGACAGTCCCAGGTAAACACGAGATCTGCACCTATTGTAAAGAACCCGCTGCTGTATACCACGCACGTAGTCTCGCTACTACCTATATAATGTTATAGCTCGCAAACTTCCTCTGCGGCAGCCTCGAGGCAGCTGCGAAAGCTGCTCTATACTCCTAAAATATTGTATTCTCTCTCTGTGCGTGTGTGTGTCTTTCGTTATGCGCTGCCGTTGATGTTGCTGTTGCTGCTGTTGTATTGATTTTGCTTCGTTATAGTTGCCGTGACTTGGAAATATTATTGAATAAACATTGTTCATGAGATAATGGTAGATGGCAAGTTGTAATAAATTGTGATAAATCTGTTATTTGTACCGGTGTACGTTGCGCAAAATAAAATATAAGCGCTGAATGTGTATTTCTCGGTAGAAATTAAATACTTGTATATATAGTTGATTTTGTGAGGCAGAACACGAACCTCGCGTATATGAAACGCTAATCCCTATTTGTGATTTATAAATGTATTATCGATCATTTTAACGCATTGGCTTTTTGAACGAGTGAACGAGAGTTAATTCACTCAACAAAAACCTCTTAATTTGATATAAATTAAAATTAAATATGCATTCTATTTACATACTTTAATATGATTTATCTTTTAAATATAACTTTCCACCGTAGTATTTATGCGAATTTGCACGAATACAAAGATCGAATTGTAAAAATGATCGAGTACGTTCTAAAAAGTCCTGTAATGAATATTTCTGCCATAATTATACGTCGATGGCAACCAATCATTAGCGTAAAATCCTGCACCAAGTCGTAATATGTAAAATCAATACGAAACATTCTCCAACAGTAGCATCGTTCAAAAAAAAAAAAAATAAAAAGCGCATTTACCTGCGCAAGCACGAAAAGCAACCGATTTTCCTTTAAAACCCATGTACACAAAAGAATACTTTGTAAATTTTTAACGACCAAACTTTTCTACATATATACACATTTTTATAAAGGAAACGCACGCGTACTTATACGCTATTCGGAAGAAAGAGATTTGTTATATTTACGGCAAACAATAGGCCCCACAAGTCTCGAACATGCATGCACGAGAGAGGTAGAGACGAATAAAATGCGCGGAGAATACAAGCATGAGGCTGATTATTAATCGCGCGTATATAATAGAATGCATAACGAGGAAGTTTGAAAAGGCGCGCGCTTGTGTGTGGTACACAGCGGTAGTAACAAAAAAAAAAAAAAAGAAAAAGAAAAAGAAAGAAAGAAAGGGTATAGAAGTTTTAGTAAGGACGGTATTATGTAAGGATGTTTGGTAATTCAGCGTTCATCGCAGGGGCGGAGTCTCCCTGGAAACGGAAAAGACGGAGAGCGGCACGACGAGCAAGCTACTGGTGACGCAGGCCCGTCTCAGCGACAGTGGAAATTACACTTGCATACCCAGCAACGCTAATCCAGCCAGCGTAATGGTCCACGTTCTCAATGGTATTTACGAGTGCCTCCTCCAATCCTCCAACCTCCTTCTCTTATCTACTCTACTCTACTCTTCTATCTCTCTCTCTCTCGCGCGCAATCACTTCTTTTCTTTACGTCCGCCGCGTCTGTTGCCTGCCTGACTGACTGTCGAGCGCTCGTTTCGGAATCGTCGCGAAAAATACTGGCCTGCGACAAGCTCCTGTAATGAACTTACTAATTTATACGCGAGACGTCGTTTGTCGACTGAAACGCTCGCTTTTTGAGATCGACAAGGTACAATGGTTTCGTATAAGAATGACAAACTCAACCACTTGCGCGTATCTGATTGTGGTTTGACGCCGCCTATATAGCGATTTATTTTAGAAGCGCTTTTCTCTGTCGAGTTCGCGACTGAATATATCCGATCATACTATATACCGTCTCTCCATCCTCCCGGTATATATACATGTATGTTAAATGTGGGAATATATCTGTGTCATCCAGGTGAACATCCAGCAGCGATGCAGCATGGCGGTACGGGGACTAGCGGCACAGCTCCGATGCTTCTCCTCGCGATATTGACACTCCTGCTGAGCAAATTGATCAGGTGAGCTAGCATGTAATTCCGCCGCCCTGTGCGAGAGACAGAGATGCACACACTGCACACTCTGACAACGTACACAACTCGTATACGGAATTAAGGAGAGACAGAGTTCCATCCAAAGACTTGTATTTTTGTGCGCGGATTTGTGTGTGCGAAATTCGTACGAGTGCGCGTCGCATATATACATATAAATAAATATATACACCTCTTCATGGACTTCGAGGATATGTAATATCTGACCACAGTGACATCCGCACGCAACGGAGCATCGTTTTTTTTTTCTAACGCGGACAAACGCCGGATTCACCCCTGTATTCGTAAGCCACGCTTAGACACTCGAGCGTGATATTTGCATGAACTTGCGTTTATTCTCTATCGAAAAGAACACGAGCACTCGAATCAAATGTCGTGATTTTAGTTTAGAAATGGACAACGCGATAGATATGAATTTTACGTTGGGATATAGAGCAATGTAAATTCATGCAAATGTTTAGCGACAGATTATAATTGTAAATTGAAGATGACCTATAATTTAGCGCCACGAGCTGTGCGCGGCTACTGAACATTGGACGAGAATGTAATTTTAATACCTAGTATAATTCATGCTGACGTTGAGGAAAAGATAACGGTATGGATCTCATTTGTTATTTCTTACCTTTTTCATTTATTCTGTAAATAAATAGACACATAAAATACGAAAATAGAGTTTAAGCTGACGAATGTTGTACAGTAAATCTTAATGAATAGAGATATTAGGCTAATTTTTATGTTGTTCGACGGCAAGGAAGACGAGAAATTGTATAAAAAGTCGAGTTTTCAGATAAAAATCAAACCTTTTGCGTTTCACTTAATCTTATTCTTGTACAAATAAATACATTCATTCTTTGATTCGCATACTTGAATTTTTCAAACAATACATAACTGCGACAATTTCATCTGTCTTTTTTTTTATTGACTATTTCTTATAATCAGTTATTTCGGCCTAAATAAAACATATTTTTCAAACGTTTCGTTTTTAAATGGATGTGTATGGCGAAAAGTTATCCGCGATGGAAAGGTCTATAAGATAAGTATAAAATTATAAAGAAGTGCTATAATTTATTATGTATGTACATTCTCCTTTTCTGCGTTAATCAAACAGCTTTCGATACAAATGGTGCCAAATAATTTGTACCAGATTTTATAATATAATTATACACTTCTAAAGGTATTACGGCTTGTATATTTTCGCATAATTTATTGTTTTACAAAACCCATAAAATGCAGTAAGACAAAATGTAAATGCAAAGCAATACAAGTCCCCTAATAAAACTTCGCTAGTAGTAATGTCGTGAATCAGATTCATGTTATAATTAAAAATTTGTTGTATCTTTCAGTCTAACTTGAACACCGCTATATATTTTATGCGATTATTAATTATACTTATTTTCGTATCAGAAATACACGTTATTTATGTACAATTAATAATTTGAATGACGTAAATTGCCATAAAAAGGACATTCTTTTATTTCAAATCTTTTATTTTAGACTTGTCAACTAAGGAATTTCAATTTTTTGGAATTTGAAAAAACAAACAGAAAATCAATACCACAGGAATAAGTTATTAATATAAATAAAAATAAATGCAATCTCCTAGAAAATACATGGGAAATGCGAAATTTGATAAAAACGTGTCCTTTTCATAGCACCATTCACAAACAATCACTAGTTGTGAGAAAAAAGCTTTCTTCCTTTTTATATTGATTAATTATGCGTAATATTGATTGAATGTAAAATTGCCTCTTTTCACATAAATAAAATAGATAGAAAGATTTAAATAATTTTGAAACATTAACAAAACTACTTGGATTGTTTAACGCCCGAGGAAAAATTTATCATGCATAATTATATATAATTTTATATAAGTGCTTATATATAACTATTCATAATTATATATGGATATTGTCTCTATATAATTGTACATGATGATGCCCCGATGGCAAGTTATATATGATCATATACGATTGTATATAACCATATACAATTATATATAATGTTCAACCGTGAAAAATAATGCAGAAACACAAAACGTATTTATTTTATTTCATAAATTTTAACCTCTGAAGAGATTTTATTTCGTTCAAATACTAAATATTTGAACTTTCAAAAATATTTTTTGATCCAGAGGAATTTGGGTTATACTTATGCCCGAAGTGCTGATTTTCCTCTTGCAGGGGCATAAAACGGATCGCCACCTAATGGTATTTATGCGCAGTACATCAAAAAGCATAACTTATTGTAAACAGTTATGAACAGTCATGCATGGTTATATATGACTTTATACATATATATGATTATATATAACTATACACAACTGCATATGAAAGTACGAAAGTGAAACTGAAAACTTTTGAGTTGAAAATTATAAACATTATATATAGTTTATATAGTTTATACATAATTATATATAAATCATTTTTACCCGGGCGTTAACAAAAGAGATACATTTACAAGGCAATTTATATATTTTGTATCAAAATTATTCACACAGGTACTTTAATTCTCACTTACTTTACAGCTGCATAAGTTAATTGTGATCTTTTACTCATATTACCTCATTATTATAGTGAAACTGACCTTATTATTATAAATTATGAATATTCATTCCACCACCGAAACAATGAAAATTACGTAAAAAAAAATATTTATATGATAGTTACGCAAATTGATGAGATTTATGTTATTTTTTAAGTAAATTACAAATAAAGTTTATTTAAATTTTTGCACTTATACAATAAAGTACGTTGTCGCAATAAAATACTTTTTATCTCGAAATTCCTCATTATCATTAGTTTCCCGTTATTATATACATATCTTTTGATTATTATATAAAAAATCTGAATAAAAACTGTTTAAAATAAAAATCTCTTTTCTTTATAAACTTTTAGAATAAATTACATATAAGTTAAATATGTACAGAGATGCATGAACGAATGCAGTGTCCATCAAGCAAAGAGATTAAACGTCGAGTAAGACTTTTACTTTTATAGATTACATAGAAATAGTTGCTTTCACATTCCGAATCATCGATTGATCGAGAACGCGAGCGCATGGGGTCTATTTGTACATGGATTCAATTGCAAAATGTCCGAGGTTTCAACGGAATACTGAGAACACCCTCATGTTTGGCTGCTCGAGACTGCAGAGGGTTTTTAAGAGAAGGGCGAGCCAGAGGAGCAGATACACGCCGCAATCTCCAGCTGCGGAGGACGTGTAAGCGGCGTCGCGCTGCATGGCTTCTGTTCGCTCTCCTGAAATCACGCCGAAATATCTTTACTACAGTATATACATTTTTTCACTTCTATCGCAAAAAAGAAAAAAAAAACTGATCTAAAGTCTAATTCTAGAAAAAGCCAAAAAAGCTTAAGAAAATGCAATCTGTAAAGCAGATTTTGAATATATATATATAAATAATGAAAGCTTACCGTCTTCGACGTAAAGGACGATGCTATCGGGTTTACCCTCGGTAGGTCTGCACGAGTACTTTCCAGTATCGCGCGTCGTAACATTAGCGAGGGTCGCCTCGGTGAAAGTCTGGGCCGTGCCAGTGACAGTCTCGACATTGATACCGCCTCTAGCAGCCTATATATATATACACACACACATGTGTAAGTACGCAACAAATCCATTTTTACCTATATATATATATATATACATAAAAAACACACATTGTATATATGGCTTACCTGGAATGTAAGTAGTTTGTTATCCCGGAACCACTGGACACCCTTAATGGGTCTGGTCTGATAAGGTGAGGTAATGACGCACTTGATCGTGATGGTCGAGCCGGTCGGTACTCGTTGCTCCCTTGGTCCCATGATCGCCGCTACAGGCGCCGTACTCTCGTAGCCTGCAGGCGAAAATATATTACAGAATATATATATATATATAAATCTCGGCAAGCAGCAAAGTATACCTCCGATTAACTATTATACTCTAAAGTTTAATCTAGCCGCACGCGGCGTCTCTATATAGCTTTATTTTTCGGCTGTTTAAACGCTCTTTTCTCTCGAGGGGCGCGAGAGAGCGTGAAAAAAGTGGCGCTAATTTGAAATGCTTAAGCGCGTGCTAATGCTGAGACGAAAATGCATTATTCAAGGCCTCTTTCCGTAAATGTACAAGTATATATATATATATAGTGTGTGTCCTGGCACCGAGTAGAGCAGAGCAGCAGCAGTAGTCTCTACCTCCTCCGACTGTCGCTAGGATTAAGGTTAATTCCATTATACTGGAATTAATCCCGGGAGGACAGGACCAACCCCCCCCACTAGCGGAGGAGCTCTGCTACGAAATATTACGCGAGCGCGCGCGGCTCCACGACGATTAACGCGAGCGCGAGCGCGCCGAGCTTTTTTCGACGCCGCGCAAACATTCTTTCCTTGCATTCTGATTACTTTTTCTCGCTCGCACTTTCCGTCTCTCTTCCCTTTTGTTTCGACGCGAGACTATATAGAGAAAGAGAGCGTAAATTTCCGATAGCCGCACCGATAATCTATATATACGCTTCTTTTATCGTGCGCCTCGGGTTGCATATACATACTTACTTAATCGAGTTTGTTGCGAGTGCGGTTCGTCGTATCCGTCCGGTTTGTTGGGATCTAGAATTCAATGGAATGCAATTTTTCATATTGCGCCAAAACCAAGTGCTTATAAAAATGTATGTGTTTGTGGTGTGCGTGTGTGCGCGTTGGATGTTAAACTCTCGTCAATTTGTACATTTCATTGTATACTATATAAAAAGCCTCTTTAAAGATATCGTATTCTCTTATTTTTCCACGAACACAATCTATTTATATAACATTTAAAGATGTAATTGAAAGATATAAATTTCGGTCCCGCTGTGTAAAGCCCTAAAGAGTAATGGCAAAGGACAGATAAAAAGAGACCGTCTCTCTCTCTCTGTCTCTCTCGTTTTTTTTGTCTGCTCCCAGCAGCCATGAAGGGCTCACAAAAGGGCCCCAAGCCAGTCTTTACTTCTTCTTACTCGATCTGTAAAGATCAGCTAACCATTAGCAGCTGCGGGGAGGAAAACGCGCGGGGAGACACGTGAGCTTAACTGTATATACAGCTAGAAAAAATTTTTTACTCGTATACGTCTCTACACATTAACGACTCGCATATATATGGCTTCAAAGATATATCCGAATCCCATTCGGTGTGATATACAAAGATGAGAACGGTTTAGGGTCTTCCCAAGTCGTTTCTCGATGGGAAATATTACTTTTTTTCTAAAAGTAGTCTTATAATACGTATATATAGTTACTTTTATATAAGTATGTACAAATTGACCGAACAATATCAAAATTCCATAATCATATGCTGATCCACACTTGTGCGAGAGAGAAAAGCGAAAGCATCAGGTGTCGAAAGAGTGAACGGTGACGATGAAGAAAACGCTGTATATATATAAGTATATAAACACACAAAGAGAAGCGTAAAAAAAAAGTT
This sequence comes from Megastigmus stigmatizans, assembly GCA_900490015.1. NCBI lineage: Eukaryota > Metazoa > Arthropoda > Insecta > Hymenoptera > Megastigmidae > Megastigmus > Megastigmus stigmatizans. The sequence goes on along the minus strand of UELV01087723.1, from coordinate 12,313 downwards.
GAACGTCGTATATACCTCTGACTACGAGCTGAACGGCATACGAGATCTTGGGCTCCGTGTTAACCTGACACTCGTACTTTCCCGCATCCGTCCTCTTAACGCGATCCAACTGCAGTGTCCAGGCGTCGCTTCCCTTCAAGTGTTTCGGCCTGAACCTCTCGTCCGAGCTGAAAGTATCCGCGCCGTGGGTCAGGATGTGCAAGTCCCTGCTACGCATCCAGGAGACCTACACGTATGCACGCGTACACATAATCCACATGGAACAAAAGGATATAGGGCTTGCATTGTTAATTCTTGTGTGGTAGTCGCTCAGGTGGGAAACAGGTGCACGTATACTAAAGTATCTTTAATTTTTAAGACGTCGCCGTTGATGTTGCTGCTGCTTAACCTTTAGAGGACGGGTACACCCGTATACGGGGGCGACGCATGATCGACACTTTACTCATGATAGTTTTAACAGACTAAAGCTTGAACAGCCTTAACCTAGATCACCATTAATTACTGATATAACAATTTGCAAAATTATTATTGTTTGATGGATATTTAAAAAAAAATTTACCAACTAAACTTCCGAAATTTACTATTTGCACGTTATTCAAAGTACACAGACAACATGCAATAGCCCTTTAGGGCTCCTGTATCAAGTTTGATGTCTAGACAAAGCTTCACTTTGAAAATTTTTTAATTTAAAACAATGCATTTTACAACAAAAAAATTATATTTTCCAACTGAAGGTTCGTTCAGATATGAAACTTGATTCAGCCTAACCTGCAGAACGGCAGAATCTGTTTTCCTTGATCCATGTACCTACTAACCTACAATCTACATGTACATGTACGACACATGTGACGCATAAGAGATATGGTAGATTATTTATATTCGAGAAATCACATTATTTTGTTTAGCATTTAGAACTTTCAGTTAGATTTTAGTTAGAACATGAGGCAAATTTTGAATTTGACGCAGATTAGACGGGTGCGCACAATATCAGCCAATCGTATGACGTCTATCTTGGCTTCACAACATTCGGTCATCACTTTTTTATAAGGGGATTAGATACTTTTTTTATACGCTTTCTGAAGGAGATCCAGAATCCAAAATCCCTGTCCACTAAAGGTTAAGAAAACGGTTTGTATATATTTCTTTTAATATCAATCCTCCGAGAAACAAACAGCTACACTGCAGCAGCACCAGCACCAACAACAGCACCAGCATCATCCTTTCCTTTCCTTTTTGCAGCTTATAAGAAGAAGAAGCGAATCGAGTCAAGAGCCGCGCACGAGTTTTTTCACAGCTGCTGTTTAGCTATGGAAACAAAGGGCCAAGACAAATGAAAGCTCGAATTGACAAGTCTGTCTCTCTCTCTCTCTCTATCTCTCCCTGACTCTCTGTGCACACCGTATTAAAAATGTCGTCGCTGCACGTGAGATAAAAAGGAAAAAGGGGGGAAGGAAGACACTGCGGCAGTGGCAGCGAGTATTTGAGGGCAAATGTCAAGAGAGGGAGAGAGAGGGGGACCTCGGCAAACAGCGGGAATAAGTAAACGAGCAGGTAAACTGTCGAGCTGTATAGCTGCAGAAGACGCCTGCGCGCGTAAAAGTGCACTACTTACCACGCCCTATAAGAACTGCAGCGTATCTTCCTTCCTTCCTTCCTTCCTTCTCTCTCTCTCTCTCTCTCTCTCTTTCTCCTACTTTGCGAGGAGAGCGAGAGAGAGAAAAAACGGAGGAGGAGGAGGTGGAAGAGCGTAAATATCCAACGCTATGTGCGCAAACTGCTGCACACTTATTCCACATTGTCGCGAGAGAGGAGCCTCGGTGCGACAATCGATAGACTCGAGAGAGAGAGAGAGGGACCGAGAGAGAGAGTCTCTTAGTCTCGGGGCTGATTTATACAGTAGCTCAGCTCGTCTTGCCAATTAAAACGGAATTTGTCATTTGACAAAATGTTTACTATTTCAGAATGTGTATTATATAGTAATATGTAGTATATAGCTGCAGCGAGGGCTTGTCTGTGCTATCGCATCTAATTGATTCGATGATCGCCGCGGCTGCAACTAAAATTGCGGTAATATATACTCGGCCGCGATTATCCTTATTGTAACAATGGGACTATGTGTACTCTCTCTCTCTCTCTCTCTCGTTAAACCAACTGATGAAGGGGGGTCAGCGAACCCGGCCTGACGAAAATCGATCCGCGCATCCAGAGTCTCGCCCCGAGGTGAGGATTTATCCTCATTATTTACCCCCTTTTTACCATGTCTCGGAGGAAACAGCATCATCCGCGAGACCGAGACTGTATACAATGGGCCTCGCTCCTTAGCTGGCTCTCTTAATTATATTACGTCGTGTGCCTCGGTGGCAGCTCTCTCTCTCTCTCTCTCTCTCTCTCTCTCGCACCTCCTCTCGTTAGTCCAAGCTCGCGCGCAAGCGGCGGTCCTTTGTTAAGTAAAATTTACAATTTATGAGATATGTATGTATATAAGATGGGCGGTCCGCTCGTTGACATTAATTGAACGGCGCGAGAGGCCGCGAGGAAAAGAAATGATTATTAACGCCGTGCGGAGTGGTTAAGAATAACGTGCGAGCATCCGCGAGATTAGCATAAGGTCTTCTCCTTCTTCTTCTGACCTTGCGAGAGCCCTTATCGAGATTCTCGAAAAATCCTACCTACCCGTACCGAGCGTGTGCGGACCTATAAATCACTTGAGTTTGCGCGCCTTTCTACTGCCCCAAGAGCCAAATCCCGCTGAAACGTGTGAAGGTGCACGGCAAAAAGAGAGAGAGAGAGCTTTTCTTGCTCTTATACCTGCGATGGGATAGCAGTCGAGAGAATTTAGACTCGAAAAATTCTCGCTTTCTTTGCTGGGTGCGCGCCCGTCATTTCGAGAGCTCGTTATCGCCAAACGCGATATATATTCCGACTTCATATATGTATATATATTATTATACGCTCCGAGAAAAGGGAGACAAGGGAGTGAATTGTCGCTTTGGATGTGTGTAAGTATACTTGCTGCGCACAAAACTATATATATAGTGGCTGGTATATCCTCGATGTACGAAAGTCGCATCAATCGTATAACGAGCGCCAATTGATAAGCAATTTCAGACGACTCTGATTGCAAGTCCCCGCTATATAACAGATCTAGCATTGAAGTACGCGCGATTACGTCTCCGTGCAAAACGAACCAATTGTTTGTAATGCGAGCTTACTATATATATCCTTCGCTTATAATTAACTTTTAAATACGTATATAGATACTTTTCTACTTCTTTTTTTGCTTCCTAGGGGGATGTAAATTTTTACCTCGCAGACGCAGCAAGAGCGAGAGCGAGAGAGAGAGACAAGACGAAATTTTAATTAAGACGAAGCTCGAGTGGAGATACGCGAGGAGCTGCTGCTGCTGCTGCTGCTGCGAGAACTCGAGAGAGTCAAGATTTCTCTCTCGGCTACGTTCTATTTCAGATATCAAATTTAACGCGCGCGATTGTTACATAGTTTTTGTTTCTTTTTATTTTTGTTTAACAAACTGTGAAATACTTCGGAAAAATTCATTTGATTACCGGCTAGACATATTAAAGAATTCCTTACTCGTACAATTTTAGTCCCGATAACCTTTTTTTTTGTTCTCACGGCGCAGCAATCTCAGAATAAACTATATATTGTTTCGTCAATCTCCGCAACTGCATTATCGCAAAAGCGGCAAATTTAATTGTCGTAGCTCGGGGAGTATATCGCTCATTGTTCGGCTCGCAATACATCGCACGAGCGGAGAGAGAATTGCGCGCACTCGAAACGTCTTTATATACCTCGTCTCACTTTTATCTCGCTCGTCTTATACGACCTCTTCTCTCTCTCTCTCCATCCGCCCTCACCTTTCCTTTCGAGCGCTCGAGAGGCAATCGCTGCAGCCCCTTATCAGATCCAACCGACAATTCCTCCGGACACACCTGGCCTCTCACCCTTACTGCACTTTCTCGCGCGCGAGACGAGAATTAATCGTTATAATATACTTGTCTCTTCCCTGCTGCAGCGCAGGCGAATGACGCAGGGGGCGAAATTAGCTCTCTATGTATATATAGGTACGATAATAATGCAGCACTTACGACTTTGTCGCCGAGATTGTGGACGCGACAGGGCAGATAGACGGTCTGTCCCTCGAAGGCAGTGACGTTCGAGGCAGTCTGCTCGAAGATCGGTGGAGGCTCGTCCGCTTGGCTGCTGCTGTACTTGTCCATTCGTCTCTCCGCAGATGCTGAAAACATGTCGAGAGGTTAAAGTCGATTCGGCTCTGTACGTATTATGTGCGCGCGTGTGTGTGTATGTTTTATAGCGTGATTTATTGGCGGTTTATTTGTGAAAGGCGCTTTTTCATCTTGGGGGAGACGCACCGGCGTCTTTTTGTCCTTCACCCCTCGAAGCAATGTTATGTATGTACATATATGCCGTTTCTCCCCTTCAGGGGTGAATAGTCCAGGTGTCATGTGCGCGTCCGAGCAACGGGGATGTGTGTCTATGTGTGTTTTATTTTTTTTTTATTGAAAACTGATTTCTCGAGTGATAAGTGAATTATTCACGCGTTCATACTATCAAAACACGATTTCGACTTTTATTCATACGTGTATAAGATTTTGTACGATCGTCAAAAACGGGAAAGGGTCGGTGGGAAAAATGTTCATATTTCTTTTAATTTTGAGATAAATATTTTTACATATTGGTTTGCGCGTGTTCTTTATGTAAATAAATGAAAATCTGAAAAAACGAATTGTGTACATTCTTTTTTTGCTATTTGGAATTAGCATATTTTTAGAAAAGTAGGAATACCCGTATGTAATAATGAAAGAATACCAATGAAACTCTATTTTCAAGTTTATAAGCATTAAAATTCGTTTTTCTCAAAAATATGCTAATAATTGAAGAATATATAAGAGTTTCGCTTTAAAGTGCATCTCATTTTTCTTTAATATATTCTATTAGCTTTCGTTGAATTTCTCGAATTTCACAAAACTTTTCTTTTTCATCCACACCCGCAATTTATCCAGCAAAATAAACGATTCATATATATATGTGTGTGTGTGTGTGTATAAATAAAATGGCAAAGTAATATATATATAAACCAGCAGTGGTGCCGTTGGCAATGAAAAGACTCGCGGTGAAGATGAGCAAAGCGAGCCTCGCCGCAGCTCCCTTGGGGTCATCGAGAATACCGACGACTATCGTCTTCATTGCACCCTCATTATCCATGCAGGCGTTATGTCGCGCCGCCGCACCGGCATACTTGCACACACTTTCTCCAAATAGAACCTCCGCGACTCTGTCGCTGGCTGCTGCTGCTGCTGCAATGCAGTATACCGTATAGCAATTCTATATACGCGGGAGCTTTGATATTATATACGCACTGCACATACGCGCGCACTTTCGTCAATTGACACAGTTATTGACATTTATAGAGGAAGCGATCATCATTTTGTGTCCATGGCTATGCTGATTCCTATATATGCATATATGTATGTTCTTGCGGTGCGTCGGTAATGCCTGGAACCAGAAAAATACATTCGTTCGTTTCAATAATAAACGCTAATATCGACCGAGTTTAGTCGAAAGTTTACGTTCGGAATGCTGCTGCCTCGAATTATTTTATTTACCCTAAATTGTTGACACTCGCGCGCAGAATATGTTCGACTTTATCGCGCTAATTTCTAAGAATACGATCTCTCGGTAATTCGATGCAACCATAACCCGATCGCAAATTGAAAACACACGCACACACACACACATCACGATTCGGCATTTCGGCTGTCCCAAAACATCGGATATACCCGCGGTGTCTCATCGTCGCAAGTGGATTTGTTTTCTTCCCTCGCCGCACACGCGTTCCTTAAATAAAAAAGCTACCGCTGCAGTGCACGTACACCCAGAGAGAAAGAGGGAGAGAGAGAGAGAGAGAGAGAAACAACGACGCACAAAAGAAAGACCGCAAGCAAATTACGTCCCGGTACAAATTAAGCCTCGAGGGCAGTGCGGCACCGGCAGCAGCAGCATCACGCCATAATTAAAGACATTGTTAGGCAAGGACGAGGCGCATAGCCGCGCACACCTCTCGAGTGCAGTGCACTTACACGCCAATTTTGCACGTGCGTCACGCGCACGGTCCACGGGTCATCGCCAGAGCCTCTGAAAATACACACATTTATGCTTGTTCTGCATCGTACCATACACGAATTAAACGCGCTATCAGAGTTATTGTGAGGTTCGCGTGCGTCTTTATACCTATATGTATAATACGAGCAAGTGAAGATGCGGAGGGCGAGAGAGAAAAAGCAGCTTATATGGGACTCGTGATAAATTTAGTCTAATGCCGGGCGCGCGCGCGAGAACCGAAAGAGAGCGAGCGAGAGAGAGAGAGAGAGAGAGAGCAAAGATATGCCCCGGTGGAGGCTTGTGGGCGCCTACACGATGGTATTTTCAGACCGTATAACGCGGCTATACGCGCGGAGTGAGAGATTTTCGAGCTATTCGCTCGCAAAAAAATATTACTTTCTTTCTCTCTCTAATCCTTTTCTATCCAAAGCTTACATATGCATCTATATGTTGAATTGGATCGCTAGAGAAAAAGATGAATTTGAAAGCGTTGAAAAATACGCGTCTGCGCTATTCTTGGAATTATTCGATCGTAATAATATTCGAAAGGTATACCTTGACTCGCAAAGAAACGTTGGACACACTTGGAGAGCCACGAAAAATTATTCACTCGAGCCATTGCGATATACGACACACTCGCGCTTCTCAATTGACAGCTACATTATATATACACCGCACACACGTATACGCGTGTTTATCGTCAAAAGTCATCAGGAGGCCACACACTGTTATACACATACACACGCTCGGGCGCGAGATCTATTTCGAGACTTTTTGCATGAGCGAGAAGAAATCAGAGAGAGTGAGAGAGCCGGGAGCAGTTTTTCGTGCAAGCACTGCCGGGCCGCTCGCGTATGTGACGACGACTAAGGTTGTCTCTCCGATCGGGGCCCTGTGTAACACTCGTCGTCTCTCTCTCTCTCTTTCTCTCACACACACAGTCGCACTCGACAAATAAATCCACGTGCTGGGAGCGCGCGGCCTGGCACATACTCCCTCTCTTTCTCTCTCTCTCTCTCTCACACACACTCTCGTCTCTGCGGCTGTTATGTTATACGAGAATGCCTCGTACGAAGGATGCATACAGAGAGATGAGCATGTGGGAACATCACCGAGTATCACCTACTACTGCCTCGTCACGGCTTTACGCATCTCGGAGTCGCGTCGCGGTTGTTTTATACCCCTGTAAGAAAGCCAGCTATACGCTACAACCTCATTCTGTTAAACGACCGGTTCTTGTTATCAAAATAATGATGATAGTTATAATTGAGAGAATTGTCCATGCAGCAGTAAACTCTAAGTATATAAGTCTTTAAATAACAATTAAATACCCTAAGTAGAGTTTTTCCTCAAATTATTATATCGATCTTGATACTTTGTTGTTATATATACTTGATGACATGTCAAAGGTTACATTCTATACTTAATTGTACAACTTTCCAAGTACATCCTAAAAAGTTTGTATACAATGGACGGTACTATAGCGAGGCAATTTTTTGCTCCAAAATAAACTTTATATTTGTACTTGTGTATGTAGGGTGAGAGTATACGAGAGGAGAAGCGAAGAGAGAGGCAGTTTCACGAGCGTTAACGGATGTCTACGAGGAGATATACGTATAGCCGGAAGTGTGTATCGGCGCCGCTTCTGGTGCGTCCGGTGTGTCCTCCACATCGTCGCCGTCGTCGTCGTCGTCGTGAGTGTAGCTCGGGTAATAAAATCTCCGGTAACGCAATATCCCAAAAACGCCTGGAAAAAAAAAAGTAGAGAGAGAGAGAACCGAGACGAGTGTATGTAGAGCCGCGGGATCCGCAAGCCGCTTGTAAGTGCGCGCGTTGCGGTGTGCCGTTTCAAGCAACGTATTATGCACATCTTCTCTTCCTTTCAATGAGCGCGCCGGCTACACGTTCGCCTGCACATGAATAGTGTCGCTCTCTCTCTCACTCGCGGTAACCCCAAACTCTATATACGCCTTCGTACGCCAACATTCCCCGAGACCGTTTTTTTTTTAGCTTTCTAAAACAATTTGCAAGTGAATATGTGCGATGATTGTGCTACTCGAGGCCCCCTTTTCAAATGCAATGTATGGTTTTTGTCTATATTTGTATTTTAATGAGAGCTTCGACGTGTGTTTCGTATGTTGTGGAACTTAATCGTAATTAGGTGAACGTAAGAGAGCTGTCCCTGATTCGTTGTTTAAGAAAACTCAATATTTCGTTGTTTTATTTTCTTTTTTTTTTTTACAAAATTTTAGAAATGTAATGTCATTACAAAAAGATGGGGATACAGTAATTTGAACATTTGTCAAGTTCAACAGAATGAAGTTTTAGTTATTTCCTCAAAAGGTGGGCACGAATCTTCCTTACTTTCTTACGAACTAAGTTCTAAAGTTCTGAACAAAATGTTTTTCTTGAAAACGTTAAATCACACTTTGTAGACTTGAATTAAGCATGAAAAGTTCCTTCTATTGTGGTGGTAAATACACATAGCGAGATAAATGTAATTTTATTATTAAACATATATTACTACTTTTTCTGTGAAAATTAACATCCTAGGATATCAGCTTTATTTAGCACAAGTATTTCTTTTAACTGGAAATAAACATTTTGAAGTTTCTTTCACATATTGATTATCTGTGAATGTCGATTATATTTCGAGTGTATCGAATCACTGCAAACGGTTAACCGTAAGACTATCAATTTCAACAGTCGCACACCGTCAATGAACTAAGTATTTAGTATTGGTCACTTCTCAGTATTTCATGTGCTTATTCTCCACGAATAAAATAAGAAAACATCAAATCTAACTTTACTTTCATTGTTTTCTTACACCAAGGTTTCTTCTTTCTAATTAAAACAATAAAAATGTGTACAAATAATTAATTCATACTAAATGAAAATGAACAATTTAATACAAAACATCAGTGACCATTTATTGATTATCCTAAACTAAATAATGATCAAAATCCATCAAAAGCATTATATCAATAGTGTGCATGACCTATAGTTAGTTTAGTGACGGTATATTTGAACATTTTTTAAATTTCGCTGTTTCGAAATTTTTACTTTGAGTCAAACTATCGAATGCAGAAATGTTGATTTAATAAAATATTCTAATAAATATTTAATAAAATAACCTGATAAAAATACGTCATTATGATTTTCATGATTTTATAGTAGGTATTATACCACCCGAATTTCTATCAAGCAATTCAATCTTAAAAGCATAAAGTATACAATCTAAACGAAAACAACATGTACAGCTCTGAAAGATTCGTCGAACCAATGAAAGAAAAAAAGGTGGGAAAACCCAGACGGACGTGCACTTATGCAAAGCATCGCCGACAAAACGAACAGCGCAATATAAGGAGTCGAAACGAGGGTAAACTATATACACAATAGCGGATTAGCGCAACAACTCTTTTACCCCCCCTCCCCCCCGTCCCTTCCCCGCCGCCGCAAGTTTAAAAGCTCGTGGGAGAGAGGCAGCAGAGATTTTCGCTCCAGAGAGAGAAATAAGTATTTCCCGAGGAATCCGTGAATCGAGAGGAGCTGCGACTGCAACGGAGGCGGCCCACACCAGCTCGGAGGGCTCGTAACCGTTAATTGTGCCCTCTCTCGCCTAGCAGTAAAAAGGATGAGGCACGCGCTCGCGCTTCGCTTCCGGTTTATGAGCCGGGGAAAGCCCCGATGCGGGATTAGGGATTAAGCAGTTGACCCGACCAGCCGACAGTAATGGACGTACTATGCTTTCTACGTGTGAATATGTACGATTGCTGAAGCCACACCGCATGGTCTATACGATGGGCTTTTTGAGCGGCTGTATAATGACTGGCTGTATAATTTTTATGAACTGCACATGTGCTGGACGAATGCGTGGGCCTAGCTTATGTTCTCAGAGAAATATCTCGTCTGCGTATAAGTAGGAGGCTGTGACGGGGGGAAAAAACGCGTCGTATATAGAATCGAAAAGTGCGATCTTACGGGAAAAATCCTTGGAGAAATTTTATTCATAGATCTGTCCAATGAATAAGGTCTCCTACTCTCGCAATTTACACCCGGTGAGATTTTATTTCATAATGTCACATAAGATTCTCGTATGATCTGTTTTCCTATAGAGTTTACACATCTTCTTTTTACCAATTCAAATGTCAGTTTTTACATTATAGGTACGTATAATTTTGAATTTATATGAGTTTTTCAAAGGAGATTTGTTCGCAAAATCACAGTATATGTGCAGAAACGATTAATTTTAGAAACGTTATAGCTGTTTTAACATTCAATTAGTAATAAAATATTTTTTGATACTTAATTATCGTATTTCGGGATATAAAATTTTAACGATGGAATTAGATTCTAAATTTATTGTAATAAAGTGATTTCACTTTGACGTTGTGATACTTTATATAAATCTGCCATTGCGCCGTTTTCCTACGTGTCATACTTCATAATGTTATAATACATAATACAAAATAAAAATATTGGAGAGGCATGGAGAATCGCATTGTGTAACTTTCTGGCACGTTTCGTAAGTCGGAGAGATATCGTCACCATTCTTACACAATTTATAAATAATACCTACATATTAAGATTACATATAGCAATAAATAAACATGACTGGATAACAGACCAGAAGGGCATATAAATATGTGTGTTTTTCTTGAAACTCAATTCCAAATTGATAAATAAATTCAAAATTTCTAAACACATTTATATTGCAAGATTAATTTAATTTTGAAGAAAAGAAAATGTAAGTACTTACTTTCAAGACTTTTAGAATCTACTTACTCTGAAACGCTAAAATTACAACATTATACTAGTAACATTATTAGTGTTGAAATAAAAATGCTAAAAAGGAAAGAATCTGATTTCAAAGGCTGACATTTTGACACGATTCGTTAAAAGTGAGATGATTTTTCACCAAAGTTTAGCGCTTTATTCCTGTTTGTTTTATTTTTGTGCGAATTGACGACTACTTAACGTTCAATATTTTGACTGCGCCGACGTCCCCTTCAAAAAGTAAAACAAAAAATTATACTAAAAAAACCACAACCAGAGTATTACGGTTTTTGACGAATCAATGTTTCAATGTTCTCAAAGAATGAATATATAAAGGTTATAAAAAAAGCTGAAAAATATTTTAAATTTATTTATAATAGGATTGCATGCAATTTTGATAAAATAATGTACATACACTTAAATGTACAATTATACGTACTCTAAAAGATATAAGTATAAGAAAATAAAAGTGACGAAAGATCGAAAAAAAAGTTTCCATGCAGAAGGGATGACAAAAACTGTAAAACAAAGAAATAGATAATAGTTAAATTACGGATTATACTAGGTAATAGTATGGTTAAAAGTGCATAATAAACTTAAAACGCAGCCTCACTTACTTGCTTTATAGTTTTATTACTAAGGACATGTATATGTAAAAAAGCTTCAAAGCTACTACAAGACTTCTATATTATACGACGCGTTTTTACTCTTTTATTCTTATCCTTCAGGGCAATATTTGAGAAAAAAAAGAGGAAAAGGAGGAGCTTCGCAAACATAATAGCCAATCCCAAGCATTTAAGCAGCTCTATTACCCCACTCTTCATTTTTCTTACTTCTCTTATAAGCAGGTATTCGGTGGACATTTTTCAATAAAGGTCATACGCGGATAAGAAACCGAAGAGCGAACATCAGTGACGTATATTTATATTGTTGTGTCTAAGTGATCGTGTCAACTGTGCTGTTATCAACAACGTGTATTTGACAAAGGTAAGTTAATACTCATAGAAGGTATTATTATTAAAATCTATCGATCGTTTAAACTGTTTATTAGTTGTTAATGTTTATTTTAAAATTTACAAGTAGTATCATCTCAAAGTGTTAGGAACTTTAAGTTTAAAAAAGGGATATCGCCATTTGAATTACGCATTTCAGTATTCGTTTGTTACCATTGAATAAGAATTTAGATTCTATTATTTCATCGATGCAAGTAAAAAAAGTTTAAAGTAAAATTTGAAAATGCATTTTACTATAAAAAAGTTGCAGGATGAGAAACAGTAGCATTAATATTTTTATGTAGACGGTCTTTTCGTAAAGTCTTGAAACCGGGAGAGAGGGAGAGGGAAAAGGGGTTTTTTTGTTTTGTTTTGGTTATGTATGTATATATATATATATATAT
>UELV01087722.1:0-13516 GCA_900490015.1 Megastigmus stigmatizans | reverse complement strand
GTGTGTGTGTGTATGTGTGTGTGTGTGTGTGTGTGTGTGTGCGCGTGTGTGCCCGGAAGGCTTGTATTTGCATTTAGTCATTTTCACTGGCTCCTCGCAAATGGGAGTTTCGCATTGTTTCGTCGAACAAGCACAAAGCGAGCATTCAACGAATGCAATTCGGTTACAGCTGAAATGGTAAAAAATTTAATTAAATCGTCGTTTTATACAATGTATTACTGTAGACGCTGCTATATTCGTAATTTCCGCACCTATATACGTATTTAAATCGTATTACATCTTCAAATTCCCCAATCCCAAGATGGTTACACCGAGCTGGCAAATTATCTACGACACAGTTAATATAAAGAAGCCAGAAGTCACTAAAGTCCAAATTTTTCCAACATCAATATATGTACACATCAACACCTCTTACAAGTGGCTGTAGGATCTATGCAGGCTTGATATACTTGGAAAGCATATATATAAGCATTATACCATAGCTCGAAACGACGCGTATCCACTCAACAACAGCGGGAATATACGTTAGTATTTGCGGCTTCTCTCTCACTGCACAAACACACACACACACTGCACGAAGATAGAGAAAGTTAGTCGCTAATCAAGCGTTGGCCGACAGCAACAACGCCCTGCAATGCAAGATGAGAACGAAGCCCCCCGAGCTCGCCGCTGCACTAAGTCGTTAAATGACACACACAAGACTGCACTGCATAGCGCGAGTTTGCTCTGGCTGTACCTATACACGTATACACAGACACAGACACAGATAAGAAGAGAGAGAGAGAGTAAAGTTATATATATATATATATATATATATATATATACCTGAGAGTAGAGCTGTACGGAGGACTCGCCCTTGAGCTGGTGGCCGGTCAGGTAAGTGTTGTGCGAGCTCGCTATGTAGTACTGGGACATGGGCTGCTGCATCTCGCTCTCGGCGGGCAGGGCGTGCTCGTTCGGGAAGGCGTAATTGTCCTTGTCCATCATGTAGCGGGCGAAGCCCTCGAAAGACAAACACCACTGTGTGCGTAGCGCCGGGTCTGGCTCGTGCCTCTGCAACAGTACCGAGAGCAAACATTCAACCCCCGCCGCTATATATATGCGATTCGTCGCTCGCTACCTGCGCGCTACACACACTGCCTTCTTCTCTCTCTCTCTATCTCTGTATTGTAAGCGCGACCTGTACATGGAAATTCATCCAACGAAGAGAGCAAGCATGTACCACCACCTTCTTCTTCTTCTACTTCTTATTCTTTTTTTTTAGCGCGGGAAATTTCAGCGCGACGAGAACGACGACGACAAGTGGCAAAGTGCCGACGGCAAACGAGGAGTGCATGCCTGTGTGTCGTATGTGTGAAGGGCTGACTCTGACGACTTCAACCGGATGAATCTCTTTCTCTGCGGAGAGCAGCTTTAAAGCTCGTGTGTGGCTTTTAGTCGGGTGACTGCGGCCGCTCTTTTATTTGCTGCAGCTTTCTTTTTCTCCCTTTTCTTTTTATTTTCTCCCTTCGGTGGAGGTTTTTGTCGCGCGCGAGCACGTGTATCTGTGTGTCCGTGTCCTGGAAGGACGTATAGTGGGGGATTGAAGTGAGCGAGAGAGTTAATGAGGAGTTGGGATGAAAATTTGTAAAATGAGGTTTGCGGAGAGGGTGAGATAGAGAGAGAGAGAGAGAGTACGAGGTAATTAAAAATTTTGGCATGAATCCGGTGTTGGCGGCTGCGTGGCTGCAGGTTCGCCGCATTTTTAATAAGTCCGGTCATGCTAACTTTGATGAGAATAATTTACCGATCTCTCCGTGTGCAGTAGCCATAGTTTTCAAAAGTTTTGGCCGGCTTTAATTTTTAATTTCCGTTAGAGCAATTGCTCTTGCAGAGCAAATATCATGGGATACTTGGTAGATATTATTCCATTGAAACTTTTATTGCCGCACTTAAAAACATGTTCTTTATTTCATTTTTCCCGTATCCCGCACATCAAAGCGCACTATTGAAAGCCAAATTTGCTTTACAATTACAGCCAATATATATATATTTATATTAGTTTATCAATTATTTATGCATGCTAATCCTTTACAAATCTATAGCCTCCGGTATATCGTCCCTTAATCAGAAAGGGCGCATTATTCATATAATGATTGCAAATATACGTTACACGGTAATATGTATACATCGGAACAGGTTTATACCGATTCGAGGTAACGAGGTAATGATATTAATCACGCACGCGTGAAATAGCGCGGATGATTTATTAATAATTATATGCGCCGCGAGAATGGCTTATTTGCTTCGCATATATATATTCATACAGCCGCGGGTATTTATATCTAAGCCTATATATAATTAAAAGGCAATGAGTAGCCAAGTTTCTTTTTGTCTTTTGTTTTCTACAACCTTGCGCGTTTCTCTCCGATCTGATGGTAAGTAGATTAGCAGCTGACGTGTGCTTCTGGAGGAATCATAAATTTACGTTAAATCCGAATCTCTCTCGGAGGGCAAGAAAAAAGCCGTTTAGCGGGCGAGCAAAAGGAAGCAGGAATCTCGGTGAATAAATGAAGATAAAAGTGAACGAAGTGTAAAAAAGAAGGGAGAGATCAGAAGGTAAAGAAAGAAAGAGAGAGAGAGAGAGAGAGAGAGAAAACGGCAGAAAGAAGTGAAAAATAAGGGCGCGAGGGGAGAGACGCGGCCATGCGCGAGTCCAAGTGTATACTCGCTGCAAATAATAGAATACGCGAGATTTCACGATTTATTTTCGTTTCCCTAGCTTCTTTAGCCGCGAACAAGTCTGACCTCGATTAAGCTTTTAAAGCGTTCTCGGTTCGTTCGTTCTCTCCCCTCCCCTCTCTCTCTCTTACTCTGGAGCTCATCGTTATAGATCGGCTTAATTGTCCGAGATAATGGAAGAAAGAGCGAAAATACAGTGGGATGGAGCGCGGCGGCGGCGGCGGCTGCGGCGAAGCCCCGGAAATACATTGCGGCCGCGGCGTAACTAAGAAATAGAGAAGTCGATATGTCACGCGTACCCATATGTAGCTGTTGCACCTGTTTTTATATCCCTTGACTCTCCTCTAGCAGCGAAATAGCGAAAAATTGATTTTTAATTCAATTACTCCGATCGCTATCTTGGAAACGAGAAATGTACGATATCAAAAGAGCAATAATTAAGGTACTTTAAAATGAAGACGCCACTTGTATAGGTGGGTGCACTTTATGCTATATGAATAAGAATAAAGAAATATCTATACATGTCAGGTTATTTTCAGTTTTATTATATGTGAGTTACTTACTTTAACTTGTATAGATTTAGTAATTTAAAGAGCTTGGACTGTCAAACAATTTTGCGTTAATTATTGAAATCGTGCATTTCAGTTATAGTCTTAGCTTGTATCGCGAATAATAATTATAGTCTAGTCATAAATTATTTGTATCATTGGCTCGCGGATAACGAATTAACGAACTATCAAGCTATACTATAAGTAAGTAAGTCTCATTGAATGTCGCGAAGTATTAAATTACTCGGAAACTATATTGAGCACGAGACAATTGAAAGTTTAAGAGGGATAGTATAATACGAGGTGGGTTGGGCGCGGCCATGTAAAACTTGTATAGTGTTGATCGATGCTGTGCGCTCACCTTGATGAGAGCTTTAATCTCGTCGTCGGTGAGCTTCTCCTGCTGCCTGGACTCGAGAAACTTGGTGAAGGTGGCGAGCGTTATGACCTGGGACTTGGAGGTGTCCACGCCCGAGCAATTATTCACGATGCTCGCTGCCGCTATGCCGTCGAAGATCTGCTTCTTGTGCAGGTTACTGCTCGTTTTGTACTCGTGACAGTCGATGGAGTTGTTCCGCGTTAATAGACCTGTTACAGAATATGTATATATATGTATATTGCCCTTCGCTTATTTCGTTACAGGCTCTACTTTGCGATGCTATTACAGTTGTGCTTCTCACCCAATGACTTGGAGAACCAATTATATAGAAAAGTCTCGTTTTCGTTCAAAATGGTAATTTTTAAGTTTTTAAATTTTTTCATTATGTTTGTTCAATGCTGTTGAATTTAATGAGTTTATAAAAATGTAGACAAGTTATAGGTCAATATATTGTTAGATGCTGATTCTTTGCCTTTTAGAGTGATGGACTGTCAGCATTGAATATGATGGGTATTTCGAATGTTTCTTCTTAAATTGATCGATCAATGCACTCAAAGTTAATGCTTTACAGAGTTTGACGTCACACACTAATTATTGATAACGATGATCGATAACTCCTTATCTAGTTAGTAGCCAAGAACGAAAATTATTTGGAGTATGTAACTTCGGGAAAGGGAAGTTTAAGCGATGTTTAGGAACTTTCTCAAATCTGTCGCGGGACCTTACGCGACAAAAAAGATTTTTCTCTCCACTTGGAACAATTATCGGTTTGAAACCCAGAAAACAAAAAGAGTATATATACAATTTTCGCAAACAATACTAAATTAAATATCCTACGTCTAGCTTGCTACTTTACTCTGCGACTATTGTTACACTCTCCCCTCCTATCGTGCGTAAATATACGTGAATATATAAATCTCACCGATTCGTTGTGGTGTCGCGTCGCTGGTCTGTCGCAGTACCGAGGGCCGTATGTTGAAGTCGCGCAGGGAGCCGTCGCTCTGGCTCCTGCAGGTGATGGCTAGCTGTCCGAATAGGTCCCTCAGGTCCTTCCTCGCCCTCAAACTGAACGACCTGAAGAGCGCGACGAACTCGACGAAGTTGAGCTGCGTCTCGTACATAATAGAGGTGGCTCGGGCCTTAACCTGCCACGGCGCCTCGATGCCCGCGGACAAGCCGAGGCTGCCACTGCCGCCACTGCCGCCGCCGCCGACACCGATGCTCGAGCCGTTTTTCTCCTTATCCCTGGCAACACACAATAGGCTACTTCCGCTTTATAAATTTATCAGTTTCACTCCGAGTCTCGGGGGATTTTAAAACATTTTTTCTCGGGGTCACGAGGGTAGGGAGAGATCAAAGTTTATGACCTTTGTTAGGTAGAGGGGTTTTGATATGTACAAGTGTTTTGCGAGCTATTCAGAAAGCTTATGTTCGAGCTGCGATGTGGGAGATCTTTTTTCCGAACTAATCAGCGTTTCGGAAGACTCATTAAAATACTATACAATATACTTTAATTATTCAAGCAATAATTACATAAGTGATATTGTATTTAGCCTATAGAATATATATATCATATTTACTGAACGATTAAGTTTATTTGCATCGTGAAATATACCGGTACAGCAGGGAGTAAATAATACAGTGCACGCGCAGGTATTGTGCACGCGATATAAAATAATAATTAATATTCATTGATTTATTAATTAATAATTTAGTATATGAAAATAATAGAGTGTAAAGTTACCCTCGGTGTCTGCAGTCTATAAAGCAAATTTTTTCGCCCATTAAGTACAGGGGGACGCCCTGGCTGCTATACCTATATATCATCTATAACTATACTCAACTACGCGGTTCATTGTATTTGAAATTGATCCCAATTGAGGCGGAAGCTATTCAGTTTTAACGTTGATGAAAATTGATTCAAATCACGTCAGTCTCAAATAAAATGAGCTCCGATATAATGGAGTGAGAGAATTTTCACTCGAGTATACACATATAAGATTGTATATATATATATGTACATTACTCTACGCTATAATGAACAATGCGCGTGTTCAGTTATGCAGGCTGGAATATAGCCATTTCATATAGAGTTTAATGTACACGAGCAGCGAAATTCTTACTTTAATGTGGCTTTAAAATGCTTTTATGATTTGAAACAGCGATACTATTTACCTAGCCGTATGACATGTGAATGCAGACGAAATAGATGCACATACTTTGGAAAGTTTAATAAGTGCGTCGAATGCTCGCGATTGTTAAATTGATTGCCCCATGAACTTTTTTTGTTTCTTACGCAATAGTCAATATTTCTTCATAAAGCATTCCGAGAACTGCGTTTTTCAGCGACGTGTATTATGCAGAAGCAATCGGTTCTATGAAAAAAAAAAAAGAACCGAATAACGAGTATATTGAAAAAAGAACTTTACCGAGGATTTAAATGGTTTGACAAAAAAAGGTTGTGCGCGCGTTAGTCGCAGCAACGCTGCGAGAGAGCACACTTTTCTCATAGAATTTTCCAAAAACTTTTACGCGCGCGCCTGTCCGCCTGCACTTATAGCACATGCATACATTAAACGAATTACTCTTTTACCGCCCTTGTAATAACGTTTCGACACATATAGGTGAGTATGTGCACGAGAGGATGCTCGCAGCTCGTTTGAACGTAAGCAGAGGGCTCGTATAGGGCAAACCCATTTGACCGTGTAGCATACTCGGCCATATAATATACTATATGTATATTATGTAGACGTGTATACAGATATAGGTATAAGATGAAGTGATATAGGCGTACGGGGAGGAAGGGGGGTAGAGGGGGGGGGGGGTGTATACCTTTGAAGACTGGCGTAAGGTAGATTGACGACACGCTCGGCCGAGTTGGGCGGACTGCGGGGTGGTATGCGATCTCTGCTCGAGCGCGGTGAGGCCGGTATGATTTTCGTCAAAGACTCACGGCTGCCCTGGATGTGGCGTAGGGGCGTAGCTGACAGGCCGCCGTCCGACGACGAGGTCTCGTATTGCTTGAAGCTCAGGTCCTGCGACAGTTGGCCAGATCGATTTGCCATTAACGTGTGTGCATGTATATATATATATATATTTCAAGCGCATCGTTATTTTTGTTTGCCCGCTATATTATAACGCACCCTCTTGAAATCTCGGAAATTTAGCATTTTAAGGTATTTTCCTAGTTTCCGTTATCAGCCAAACCTTTCTGCTCGCGTGTAAAAGTCCAGGAAGAGCGATTTATACTATGTAGTTTGGAAATTACCGAAGATCGTTCTGGCACTAAATAATTCAGACCTAACAGTTCCTTTTTAAGAACTCTGTATTTTTAAATAAAAAAAATGGCAATTTTTACACAATTTTTACACTTTAAAATTTACTTCAAAATATAAATCTTTACAGAAAACTTAGTCATGCATAAGTTCTGCATATACGACCGGAACTTGCAGTGCGGCTTCCACAATTTCGTACCAGAAAAATGTTATCTCTGTATCGTTACACACATCTCTTTAAAAACGTACACCGCATCGAACTCTATTCCAGTATAGATACCCGAGTCTTACAGAATCACGGATCTACATTAACATTATATAGGATTACCATAAACATCGTCAAACGATATATATATATATATAGGATGGTACAGAACGGGATACAAGCGACATGCAAATCTCAAGTCGAGCGGAAGTTAGCCCGAAGCAATAACTACGCGCGCACCCCGAATCCAAGTTTCTCCACTCTCTATATATATAACAACAACAGCAGGAGCAGCAACGGCAACGTACACGAATATAAGCGAACACCCGTCCATCCGTACACGCAGTCAATCTCTCTCTCTCACTCTCTCTCTATATATATATATATATATAGATGTCGGTTAGAGTTGGCATTTACCTTGGTCAGCGCATGAATATTCCCTATGGACTTGGTCTTCTTGCTCTTGACGTTTCGCTTGCGCATGGCGTTGCTGCTAGCGGTCGGCGATAGGGTTCCGACGCTCTCCGTCATCGACCAGTCCCTGCCACCGAAGACGCGTATAGCGTCGGCCGTCATCGGCTCCGTGCAGCCCTCCTCGAAGAAGAGCTGCAGATACTTCTCCTTGAGCCAGCGGGACCGACGGTCGGTTAACTGCTGCTGACGCTTCAGTCCGCGCAGGATCCAGCAGAGACCCATGTACCAGATTCTACGGACACCCGATACATCGGCTGAGTAAGCTTATATATTTGGAAAAGTGCACGGAATATCTGATTTTCTCCATATAGAATCGATAGATCAAATTATTACACAGACAGTTTCTTTTTCGTAAGGGTTAAAAAGTAATTATTTTCAATCTATCATGACAATCACGCAAATTCCAGAGCTGGGTGGGGCGCATGACTCACTTGCTGAGCGCCGGCGGGCAGAGGAGAAAAATGAGTCGATTGTCGGAGAGACTGGAGCCGTACATGAGTCCGATGCAGGAGTCAGAGCCGGGCAGGCCGTACCTCTTGCAGATGGCCCTCAAGTCGTGGTCCCTGTCGCGGTCGCAGCACCCGATCATCACCTCCTTCACGCACGACAGATCTAGATGTCCCTCCTCGAGGGTAACGGATGAACAGTCGGGCGGTTGGGCGGAGTAACGGCTCACCAGGCCACTGGTCACCACGTCCTCGGCGTTGACCGCGAGGGCGTAGTCGGCGGATGTGGGTCCTAAGCCCGCGCCGCTGGTCTTCAATGGGCTCCAGGTCGGCTTCTCCCAGAGGAAGGTGCCGCAGGCCCGGTCGACCCGCGCGTACACCAGGGCGGTACGCGAGGCTCCGCCCTCGCACTCCCAATGCACCAGAGTCGTGCCGTGATGCAGCATCTGTAACGAGAGACGAGGTTATCGAGCTCCGCTATATACGTTTGCGCCTCGATAAGCGAGCATTGGTTTTGTTTCGTTTGGTATATCGAATGAAAATAGAATTCGATTGATATTGAGAGTAATAGCAATGGAAACGGGTCAATGGGAAATCCAGTTGAGTCTGGCAAACTTGAACGCATTCACAATCAATAATGACGGTTGAAATTTATAAAAGGCTTGTCTATATAGAGCGCCTCGACTTTATGGGCCAATATATAAATTAATCGTTATTTTATGTCCCCTATTAATTTTGACAGTTTTCCCCGCGTAAAAGTCGATAAAATATAAACTCGAGCCCTATGCGTGTTTTCAACTCAATTCCCGTAACAATACAATAAAGTTTATTTTATTATTATAAATTACTGTCAGTTTCAATTCCAAAATGAATTTAAATTTCGAACTCATATCCTAAGCTTTGACTACAATTTAAAGAGTTATTTTAAAGATAATATATTTTCGGATTATCAAAGCAAAATTTATGCTCATAATTAAGAAATTTTGGTAGTAAACTTTAGGGGTGATAAATTTTCAGAGTAAAGTGGCCTTGAAACTTAGTAAAGACCAAAATTACATGATTTATTAAATGATTTACGAGAACGTTAATCGCAATGAAATGTCAAGAAAACAAAGGGAGGATACCTAATTAGTTTTGCTAAAGTAAAAACAATATTTCAGATTGTCTTACCAAACCTAGAAGGGTCATGATTATCGTTGAAATTATCTTATATCCTTTAATGTTCGAACGGGCGAATGATATTTTAATTGATATTTAGAATTTGACTAATATGCTACTTGGAAAATACTATCTGTAGATAGTAATTGTATATTGATACTAATTGACTTTAATTGTATTGAATTACTCTTCAGTCACGGTGAATATTGAACTACCCAATTCAAGCTAATCAATGCCATCTCTCCTTTTATTTCAAGATATACAGTTCAACAAACATCTATAATTTTCCGATTGGCGGGGTTAATATATAATAAATTCATTTGCGACAGAACGCTCCAACAGATCACATTAAACTCGCGCGACAACCATATTCACCCATACGTACTGCACATCACGCGGAGACTGAAAATCCTGGAATTTCGCACGGGCGGCGCGAGCGTAAAAGAGAAAACTTGATTGTCCTCCACACTCATACGGACAGACACACGTATATATACATACATGCATATATGTATAGGCGATTCGTTTGACTTATCAGTCGGAAACGTCGCCGAGTAATTTAACAATTTACAGCCGGACAATTTCGATGCACGCAGCAAGATAAAGAGTGTGGAGGACGTATAGGAGAGAGAGAGAGAGGGGCGAGAAGCGCAAATTCCGCCGTCACCGGGCCATTAATCGCAAATCACGCGTTGAAAATCCCCCTACGACCCAGTTGTGCTGCTGCTGCTTCAGCACGGGGAATCCTTTAGCCGTTTCCGTCAGCTGTCGACGTCTTCGCTGTCTCTCTCTCTCTCTCTCTCTCTCTCTCTCTCTCTCTCTCTCTCTCTCTGTAACGCGCACCGGCGCGAAGACAGTACTCGGAGAATCTCCTTTATCCCCGCAGCGGTAATTCCTAGCGTCGGCTCTTTAATGCTCGATTATACTTGTAGATTTTCCACGTTCATATATATATATATATACATTAATTGTGATTTAAGGACAGTCGAAATCGATACTACCGGTTTCTAGTGACAGTATATATATAAATAAAAATGTTGAAAAAGCGAGCTTTGATATCACCTGCGGTCCCGCCAGTATTCGATATATCTGTATATAGGGGCGCGCTAGCCGAGATAATAAATCTTAGGCTAATTGAATTTAATAAAGTGTACGCGGGCGTGCGGGGGGGGGGGTATATATAAGCGCGGAAGCGCCGCAACGCAAGCGGATCTTTCGCATTTTGCTTCGGCGCCCTCTTAATAGTCTCCCCGATTATATCGTGAAAGGTTATTACTTTCTATCGAAAGAGACGATGCGATTCGCGTGCGGTGGCCGCGGATGAGTAGAGAAAATCTGCGGGATAATATATTTCTTGCGCCGCGCGATGAGCGATTTTCGATCTGCTACTGCTGTGTTTTCTTATAGATGGTAATTGATACTCGAGGCTCGTAGCTTTTTAATATTAGATATATTAGAGGATCAAAGCATCAAAGCGAATTCAACTTATATAATTCGAGAAAGAAAGTTGATGTAGTGTCCGACTTTACGCATTATTTTTTCTCCAACGCTGAATAATTAAAACAATCTTATTTTATTGTTGAAAGAGAATCTTTTTCCCGATTTGCTTTTAAGAGGTTAAGATTAGCTTTGACTTTTATCTCGAGACTTGCCCGCAACCGCCTGCTTCTTCTTTTTACTAGACGGAAGAGCGGCTTATTAATTTTTCGAAGCTAGACTATCACACTCTCTTACTCTTATTATGGACCCCTTAAACACAATAGCTCGTACATCATTCTTTTGCTCTAATAAAAATGGGAGTGAAAATTATGGAGGAAAAATGAGATACTGAGAGAGGGAATGAGAAAAGGAGAGAAAATGTCATATACAAAGATAGTACTTTTACAGTTCTCAAAGAAAGAAATTCTTTATGCGATAATTCTTATGTAATATTCTACGAAGTTGGATTACTGCTGAGAACTCGAAAGAGGGATTTGAAATTCTATCAAAGAGATGGATTTTCAATCATTTCATTAATGTAATTGTTTGCCTTTGTAGGCCAGTTCTTTTTTTTTTATGAATCGCCTTTGAAGACCATTTACTTTCTATAGTGCCGAAGTCAAACGCAATACCAATGAAGGGATCGGTATTTTGAAAATTGAGAGTTGTTTTTATTTATTATAAAGATTTTTTTTCCGTTAAATAAAGCATTTTTGATATGGTCATAAATTATTCCGAGAAGTAATTGCCTAAAGATTCCATGTCAAATTTCTTAGTTAATAACGTTCAAGAATATCTAACAAAGTCATGAAAATCCATCGTAGCTCTCATTATTTTTCTTCCTCGGTGGCTTGAATTTTTTCCAAGTTAAGAGGAGAAGCAAAAAGCCTTGCGGGATTAGAAGCTCAGCTTGTATGTTCAATTTCGCCAAGCTTCTTAATTTATAGATCTTCACGACTAAGAGTAGAAGAAAATAATGAAAAAGCACCTGCAAGCATAACTTAATACTCCACTTTTTTGTTCATTATTTTCCTTGATTAATTATCATGGCAATAAATAAGCTTTTCTATATATCTGACCTCGTTAAATTCATACTTTATGTTTTATTAAAGTGATAAGCTCTGGGAAACTGAATTATTTCAATATGAATACGTGTAAAATGTAGTAAATGTAGACAGTAAATCTACAGACGTATACAACCAGTAGATGAGTCCCGACTATAGTCAGACATCACCCGAATACATATACTACCACCGATGCTAATTCAGAAATGTTAGAACGAAAAATCTTTGTTCTCTCTGGATTTATATATCAGTCTATCTTTACGAAATAGTCGACGCGTATCACACAATCGATTTAGCAATGGAATTTAGCAATATAGATATATAGCAAAAGATGTTTTATCAGCAGCGTAAGACGTGAAATCGATCATTGTACCAATCACTGCCTGGAAGATCGATGCGCTTTCACACACACTCGTTTAAAGGAGTGCCTGCGCAGACATATCATCGGGAAGATTTAAAATCAGTCGTAGTTACTATAGGACTCACCTGAAGGAGATGTAGGTCCATGCCGTTCTGGGGCGCGGCCACGGGGAAGAGGGCGACCCCGTGATCGTGATTGAGGGGCTGTACCGGCCTGTACGAGTCGAGATCCAGATGGTAATCGTTCTCGTCGCACTCCTCGGTCATGTAGGTCTGCTCTAGAGTGGTCGTGTGGACGCTGAGAGTGCGATGCAGGGAGCCGGTGGTCGCGTCTCTGCCACGGGCATGGCGATGCTGATGGAACAGCATCACCTGCGTACACACACACACACACAGCCGACACCCATCACGTGATTCATACAGGTTCGCATATAATAAGCAGCTAGTAGAGAGAGAAAAGGGTTGGGTGGGCTCACCTTATCGAGAACCGAGGCGGTGGTGGCCTCGTTCTCCAAGGTTCTGCGTCTCGGCGACAGCTGCTCCGATCGGCTCTCGGCTCTCTCGAGTGTACGTTGACGTTGCTGCTGCTGCTGCTGCTGCGGTGGTGGTGGTGGTGGCTGGTGTTGCTGGTGGAGCTCGGCATCCTGGAGCTGCTGATAGGTGTGATGATGGTGATGATGGTGTAGCGGTGGCTGGGACGCGTCGGGGGCAGCGGCTACCGATGAGGCGATCTCGCAGCCCTCGACGCCGATGACTCTCGCGCCGGGCGAGGGTAAAGGCACGTTTTCGAGGGTCTCGCCCTCCTTACTGCTAGCGCGCGAAGTCTCTTTTTCTCTGCACTCCAGAGGATGCTGAAATGTGACGGACGGGGAAGCAGGGAGGAGAGAGGGAGGAAGGCTCTGCTCGATTATTTCCTTTCTCGATTTGACGCTCGGAGGGATATGGGGACTAAGTTTGCGGGGACGATTTATTAACACGGGGGCGCTTCTATACTGGCCATGTGATTAATTGATCGCGGTCGAGGCACTTATACTCGCTTGGTCTGTTTGCGACTGGGATTGCCCAATGTACGAGAGAATGTTGCTTTTAGCTTGTTTATTTTCGATATTCTGAGATTGTGAGATTGTGGCTGTTCCCGATCATGTTAATCCGTCCGCTTTGCGCCTATATATCAAAATAATTAAAATCTTGATAAATTAACGCTCTCTTATAAGAACGATAAATGTAGAGATTTATCGTTCTTTTGCCGCGAGCACGGAGGTGTTGCCACCTATCCGGGGCCGCAGCTGTCTTTCTATCGATAATATAGATCGATAGAAAGACCACGTCATGGTAAGCGTAGAGGCAGATCCGTGGACGTTTTGGCGAACGCTGAGAGAGCGAGGCTTTTATTTAAAAACATAGGAA
>UELV01087720.1:0-22436 GCA_900490015.1 Megastigmus stigmatizans | reverse complement strand
CTCTCTCTCTCTCTCTCTCTCCCTCTGGCACTCATTCTAGTTGAATCTCTGATTGAAAAATAAACGAGAGCAGAGGCGGCAGCGGCAGCCATTCATCGCATCGGCGCTCGTCGTGACGTTTCACTCGCTCGAATGACCAAGCAAGTCTGCTGGAAATCGCAGCGAAGCGCGAGCTTGTCTCTAGTTGCTCTGTGAATTCGTTCCCTCTCTCTCTCTCTCTCTTTCTGTCTCTCTTTAATTCATGTATAACTTCGCTCTGCGTGCGCATAAATATACATGTATAGAGGAATGGAGCTTGTGCAGCCAAGGGAAAAAGGTGTCTCGCGATAAAGATATAGGAGGGGACAAATCGAACTTTTGAGCAGCAACCGGCGAGTCAGCTACTGATTAATAAATGCATAGTCTTACACTCTAATTAGTAATGCTCGAACACTACTCCGCTACGCACCTCGTATGGAAAACTATGGCGATAAAAAAATTGTATGCATGTGCACTTAAACTCTCATCGTGTACTCTCGCATTATTCAAACAAAGAATCTCTCTCCCTATCCTTGAAATAAACCATTCAGTCTAATAAAAGTCTGTATAATGAACGTTTATTAATCTCGCAAACTGTATATATAACATAGTGACGACCCTTTGGCAAACACGCGCTGCTGCGCAAATTAATTAAATTTATATCTAACGTTCGACTCTCCACCGCCTCTCTTTTTCCCCGTTCCCACATACACGTACACACACATACACACTCATGCGAACCTTGCGCAGATCACTCGGTGATTTCCGTATAGCGACTGTCAGACTCAAAGAACGATCAGACACACACGCTTTAGGCCAAACGGTATTGCGGACTATAGTTTCTCAGAACGCAGAGAGAAAAAGAATGAGATACATTGATACGCTTGATGGAATAATATTTCGCGCGACTACTGCGAAATATCGGGACGTTACGCGGTATTAATTAAAGCTGATACGGCTTTCGAACAGTTTTTAACTATTTTCTTCCCCCAGTAGAACAAAATTAAATTAAGTTTCAATTATGTAAAATTAAATATAAAGTCAATATTAGAGGAAAAATAAAAGTAAAATAAGTGTTTAATATTCTATTTAAATTTGTAGAGCGAGCATATAATAAATTGCGATTTTGACCGCAGCAATTATGATTTCAGCAACGGACGCGAACGCAGCCCAACAGCAGCAGCGCACCAACGCCGCGGCGTTCGCCAGTCAAACGATGACGACGGTATCGTCGGGTGTGCAGGACGGCCAGCAACAACAGCAGCAACAGCAGCAACAACAGCAGCAACAGCAGCAGCAGCACGTGATCGGCAAGATGAACTTCGCGGTACCGGCGCCGCCTCCTCTGGCCGGTGGCGACAAGGTGCGTCGTCTCTCTGACGGTGAACACTTCCGCCAGCCCAACGTGACGATCGCCGGACACGCCAGTTCCGTGCAGAAGCAGCTGCAGGAGGCCCAGACCCAGGCCCAGGCCCAGGCACTCGCCGACATGATACTCAAGGTAACCTCGCACAGGACCATTCATTCCCTTATTACATGCTGTACCAATCGCTTGGACATAGTGGACAAGAGTCGATTTGATACGCTGCATGATCTCGAGTCCCGCGAGGACTTGACAAGAATCCACCGATAAAGAATGAACGCTTATTAACTCGCCAGGGCACGACTAAGATGGCGGTGAAGCGCGCGACCTCGGATCCCGGACAGCGGGTCCAGCTGACTTATCAGACCACCTCGGTGTCGAACAGCGGTCAATCCCAGCAGCAGCAGCAGCATCAACAGCAACAACAGCAGCAGCAACAGGCGAGTATCCAGCAACAGCAGCAACAGCAACAGCAGCAACTGCAGCAGCAGTCGGTTAACGAGAGCTTCACGATGACCGGTTATCCGGAGGACGGTGGCTACTTCAGTCCGAGTTTGCAGGACGAGGTCTTCCAGCAGGTCACTTCGGTGCCGGACAGTGTGCTCTTGCATGCTACCCAGCTCGACGCCATACAGGTCAGTGCCGCAGCCTCGTTTTTTTTTTATCTAATGTGACTATAATCTGAGAATATAATATATTATATTTTAAAACTTAGCTAATGCGAGCAATCTATTTTTACGTACAAATGCAAATTAAAGGGTTTGTGTTATTATATTACTTTGAATTATAATAAATTTTTTATCACGTGAATTGAATTGGAATTTTGCACGATTTTTTTTTATTTCATATTTTGGAAGACCGTACAAAAAAAACTGTATATAAGACTGTCTACATTCGTGATGTAAGCACTGCGTGATAGCAACACTGCCGTATATCTATATATGCATAAAAAATATAAACTTTAAGCCTCTATATAACTTTTTAACATAATATTTTTATGAAAAAAGAAAAAAAGCACGTCTTAAGTGTTTTTTACATAAGCTATCTAAATATGAAATAAATAAAAACTATTCAAGATCCTAATTATTTAATTTAAAATATTAGAGTCATTGCAGCATGGGCAAAATGGTACATTAAGCTTACAGAACACGTACGGACGGCAGAAATACATTTATTTTATTTAACATTTATTAAAAGTTAATGACTGCCCGTATTCTCAGAAAAATTCTCTTTTGACTCGAAAAACCGTAAAGTCAAAAAAAAACCTGGAGCTGAATTTGCATGCTGCAGAATTACGCACTTTATAATTTTACATTCGCTCTCGAGACTTCCCTCAAAGCTCTCTTTCTTTCTCTTTCTCTCTCTCTCTCTCTCTCTCTCTCTCTCACTCGCCCTTCCCGCTCCCCTAAAAGAGTTGGTTTTCAGTTACATCGCCGCGCGCCGTCCCTCTTTATTTTCATTTACATAACCGTCCTCGCGAAAATCGCGTCCCGCAAAAGGACAACTTCCTAGCGAGATTCATTCATAAATAATATATAAGCAGCAACGAGGCTCCTATATATATATATACAACTTGTCGAGTGCCGAGTGAGAATTAAGGGGAGAAAAAGAGGAATGGACCGAAAAGAAGGATTACAAAATGAAATTAATTTCAGCGTCTTTCCATTTGCCATGTAATTGTCGAGTAAGGGAGAGAAGACAGCGAGACACGACTCGGGGCCAGAACACACGCGAGAGGCATTAGCATGTTCCGAGCGTCGCGCCGTATTAAGACGCGATATTCCCGGGGACGATCCTTTGACGGCCTAATTAGAGGACGTCTCATTATGCATTCCCGGTGCCGAGCACGTTGAAAACGTTTTAGTTTCAATTACATCAGTGGAAGGAGGCTAGAACGGGTGAGACGAACGCGCAGTAAGCGGACACACACACACATACAATCGGCCTCGCGTGCAATCTAATAAGGAGGAATTACCTAAGTAGTTGGCGCTGTCGACGCGCTACTCAGCTTATAAAAAGCTTTACGCGCCGAGAGCTTTGTTTGCGGCGCGCGGTGACTCGTGCCAGCGCGACTCGTAAGCGTAACGCGCGCGACAGACTCGTTAAGACAGACGCGAGCACGGTATACCTGGGATATTCCGTCGTAGGATAAGCTTAAACGCTCCGTTATTCCGCATCTCTGCGTAGTTCTAATGGGAATCGGATTTGTCCCTGTCCGTCGGTCTAATAAAAATTCATTTTTCAAACGTCACGAGTGTCGACGGATTCTTCATCCCCAATTATACGAAATCACATTTTCCGCGTGGTATAATAGAAAGAAAAAAAATCTACGTCGCGTAAAATTACTTTTTAACAATGCAATTTGAACTTTCGCAGTTTCAGACATCGAGTCTGCTGCAGGACCAGGTGGTGAACGACGCTCTCCAGGACATCAAGCTCGAGGAGCGATTCTCGTCCCAGCACACGGTCCACCCGGACCTCCAGGCCCTGGTCAACTCGCCCTTACCCGACTCCCTCGCCGAGTTCAGTGCCTTCGGTGCCAATTACAATGACGGCTCTCACACTCTGCCGAGTCAGTCGCCCCTACCGTCGCCCCTCGCGCGACACGACAGTCCGAGCTTCACCTACCCGACTCCGCCGGCGAGCCAGGAGGGCCTGCTCAGCGGTAGCCTGCCTCTACTCAGTCCCCAGGAGGACAGCGACGCGGTGCACTCGGTCTCCTCGCCGCTCTCCGCGGCCTTCTACAGTACCAGCATGTCCTCGGCGGCTGCCATCGAGGAGGCGCTTAGCGAGGTCCTGCCCGACGAGGGAGACAACGACGGAGCCGATCTTTACGGCTCCGGCTGTCCCAATCCGCATTCTCCCCTGCCGAGTCCCTTGACCGCGACCCCGGCACCCTCGCCGCTGTCCTCCCTGCCGCCCTCCTCGGTCTCTTCACCGGGACCCGGGAGCTTTACCACCTCGAGCTTTCCCATGTCGCCGCATCACACGTTGCAGAGCCAAATGATGCCCAACTCGGAGGATCCCCTACTCTCCTCGAGTCCCAAGGACTTTTGTGCCGGTAGACGGAAGTTCGAGTTCCAGTCCTACAAGCTCATCACCAATCAGAATCTCGTAGACTTTGGCCTGGGCAATGGGAGCGTGGCCGGTATAGTCGTCGACAACAACGGCGAGTTCAAGCTCATACAGACAGCTGGACTGCAGAAGGCGAATGTCTACGTCCAAGCGGGCGCATTGAGTCCGGCCGTGGCGTTTAAGAAGGAGATCTGCCTGACTGGGCCGAAGATGGATCAGGGAACTGTCAATGTCAGTATGGTCAATGGCCAGGGAATGAATCTGCAGAATCACGTTTACCAACAAGCGCAGTTTCATCAGGTAAATTTCCCTTGCTTTCTTTTCTCCGTAGCTATTCGTATGTGCCAAATTGAAACATAGCTATGTATTTATATGTGCCCATCAATATTCTGCGTATAACTATATATTAATCTTGCTCATTAAAGCATCATCATTAGATATTTCTACTTAACAATCTGGGCGATACTAAAAATAAAGATCCCATTACTCCTTTTTCTATTGAAGCAATCTCGATTGCTACAAAGAAATTTTTATAAACTTTGAGCTGCTTCTTTGGAGAAAGCCAAATAAATGTACTAATCTCTCATAAACACACATTATGTATTGCTAACCGAGGCTTGCAACCCATTGAGGTGTTCTATATCAAGCCGATTTTACCTATGACCACCACAACCGATTTCAAATTGAGTAAATAGATTTATCATACGCACTGAAAAAAGTGTAAAAGTATCACTGTGAGACTTTGGCTGCAGAACCTCAATCACTAACTAAAAGCCCAAGTCCGCGATGAAACCGATCCTTTTTCCAGTTTCTGCCATGACAAATAATAAGACTATATCCATCGTTGCAGCAGGCCATAAACCCAGCGAAATTCCTCATCCAAACTAACCAGGCGTCGAAGCCTAACTTAAAGCACAAGGCGTCGAACTGCCTGCCCGTACCGGTCGACCAGATCAAGGAAGAGGAATCCCTCGACGAGGACGTGTTTCTCAGTCCTAGTAGCGTGCCGATGTCAGCCTCGACGGGCAGTCCGGCGCGTCATCACAAGAAACGACCGCGTCTCGATGGTCCGTTGCACTGCAACAACAATAGCTCGATCGACAACGGCTCGCACTCCTACCCGTCGCGTCTGCGTCGCGCTTGCGATCGCCACTGGGACAGCAGTTACACACCTCCGCCAATACTGGATCCGTCTAGACCCGGGCCTGGATTATACGCCAGGCTTCATCAGAGCGAACGAGACTCCGCAGAGTTCAGTTCGGATGACTCGCAGGGTAACGATGGGCCACCGCCGAGAATCAATATTGGCACGAGGTACCAGGCAGCCATTCCTCAAGTGGTCGAAGGCGACGGTGATCGACTGGCTGAGGAGCCCGAGATGGACCATCTTCTCTGGGATCCCGGCATAGATAGTGCCCTCACCGAAACCGAACGTAAGTCATTCATTTTATATTTTTAGTCATATACATGTATAATAAACCGTGCGCGTAAGCTTATAAATCATTGCTTTCAGTGGAAATGTATCTACAATTTGCATGTTGCGCTGCTGTTCCTGGTGGCGGACGAAACAAGGAGTACGCCCTTCATCTTTTACACATGTGCAAGGGCAACATCCGAGTGAGTATCGGCGCATAAAAATCAGCCGCACGCATAAATATCCAGGTGAAATGTATTGAACGTTTTTCAATCGTCCGTGTAGGAGGCAATGCTGAAACTGATGCGACCAACACCGGCACTGTCGGCCGATCATCCGCTGCGCAGCTACGAGTATAACGAGTCCAACCGCTGGACGTCCCACGAGATGGACACTTTCTACCAGAGCCTGCTACAGTACAACAAGGACTTCCCGGCGATAGCGCGCGACATCAGGAGCAAGAGTACGAAGCAGTGCGTGCAGTTCTACTACCTTTGGAAGCGACTCTGTCCCGACGAGTACAAGAGGCTACGGCTGCGCTACGGCAAGCCCAAAATCAAGAACGAGTACGGCAGGGATTACAAAGACACAAAGGAGCTGCGAGACGCTATTGCCTCGGTCGCGGAGCTGGACTTTAGCGAAGGAAAGTCCATTCTCCATCGAACCTTGGTAAGTTACTTTCATACTGGAAAAATCTTCGTATATCATCTTTAACCTTTAGAGTGCCGGGACTTGAGAAATTTCAAAAGCCCCGTTTTTCTATGAAAAAGTGAGTTTGGGCCATGCACAAAAGACTAAACTAAGGCCAAGTCTTTGGCAGATCAGGGCATGACGCCTCCAGGCGTCATCCCGGCCCGGTACGGTAATGCGCATGGTAATTTTTTTTCTTTTTCGTAAAAAACGTTTAGAAGATTTTCCAAGCCTCAAAAATGTTTCCCTAGGGGTTTTTGGGGTTGCTGAATACGATTCTGCAATCAAACTTTCAAAATTCAAAATGGCGGATCCAATATGGCCGCCTTTTTGAACGATAGTTTTTCAAATAATCTTTCAAAAATTATCAAATGTTAATTTTTTTCCGCCCAGAACATGTTGCGAAAATAAATTGACCCCAATATGGTCAGTGTGCCCACTTTGGGCAGAAAACTAATTGTATGGTTTTTCGCCCCCCTCGAGATATTCAGGTGGAAAGTTTTCAAAAAAAAGCACCCGGTACAGTATCCGCCATATTACTTCCGCCATTTTAAATTTTCATTTTGATTACAGAATCGAGTTCAGAGACCTAAATAACCCTCAAAGACCCACTTAGGTGTGCTTAATTAATGAAAAAACATATGACGCCTACAGGCGTCATCCCGGCCCTCTAAAGGTTAATATCCTTTAATAACCTTCGTATATCATCTTTAATATCATCGATGCATATATCAACTAAAAATTATTCATCTGAATCGAGTAGCTAGTATAACTTTTCCATCATAACTAACTTACGTGATCTCTGCAGATGCAAACGACGAATGAAAGAGAAAACTCTGCCACACTGACAACCAGCGAAGGAGAATTGCGACTTTTCGCTTACGATTGTCAAGATGTAAGTAGATTGATTAAAATATCGTCGCTAAATCATCGAGTACGCGTTAAGTGATATAGTAACGGAAAAGCAAAGTAAAAAAAAGATGAATCATCGAATCGTAATAGCAACCACATATATTTATACAAAAAGACCAGGTTTTGGCATAGAAGATCTCATATCATATACATATATAGTAAAAACGATAATTCTAACTAATATTTGTGTGTACGCACTCTAATAACACTGAGCCTATACGTATAACTAAGCCGTTGACGTTTCTATTGAGTGTCGCATGTATATATACATATATATATATTATATATAAACATTGTGGTATCATTCGTCCTTTTGATTATTCGCTTTTATATATTGTCACTCTAAACTAACTGTTCTCCTCTTCCCTTCTATATGCGTATACTAACTCATTGTTTTAATTTGTTTACCTTCATTTTGCCTTTCATTAATGAGCCTTGGCATTGTATACTTAATACCATTATTATGTATCGTTATTATTTTTTTTTTTCGTTATTTTTTTGGTTTGGCAATCATTATTATAGGGAGGTATTTGTAAGAAGCAGTCAGGGGCGAACAGAAAAAATAAGAAAGAAGCGATTGAGAAGAAAGGTTTGTGTTGTGTTTGTTGTTTTATTTGGCTTTGTGTTTTCTTTGTGTTATCCAGAGCTTTAGCGGGAGCGTAACAGTAACGATGGCCGGGAGCGCCCGAATCGCCCGTGCCGCAAGCTGCACCGGCGAAGCCGGTGGCGCTACCGGCTACGCCACAGTCGACCACACCAACTCACAAACTCACACTAGTACCGAGCAACAACTACCCGCGCCCACCCCACTTCACTACCCCTGCAAGATTTGCGGGAAGTAAGTCTCTAAATCTCTAATCTTAACTCGTCCGTTAAGTTTATCCGTCTCCGTCGATTTTCTACTTATACGTATAGATGTATATACGCCTCTGTGTGTGCGTGTGTGTACATCCATACAAATACACGAGAGCACCGCAATAGTGATATATTTGGAATCTACCGAGAGCGGATGAAATCAACGTTTGTATCTTCCTCGGAGAAAAGAAAGAGACGACAAAAGATACGAGAGATAGAGAGAAGAGAGTTGGATCAGTAGTGATTTCCTACTTTTCTATTACTTGCAATTTGTTCTTTGTTTTTTTATCTTTTTTTTTTGCATAAATATAATTTGTTGAGTTTATGTTGATTCGAGTTAATATTGCACGTAAAAGGTAGACTTTGCATTTTGTGTATTTGATAAAATTTGATGCTATGAGTAAAAATTTAGTCATACTAGTAATTTTACAATTTGTCAATTGCAAAATCTACCTTAACGATCTCATGGCTAAGGTAAACATATACTTAAGATTTATTTTAATAACGCTTCATTTGAAAAACGAATACAAAAGTATTTGATGTTTATCTCACCCATACATTTTAAAAAATACTCTACTGCTTATTTCTTAATGCTACTGCTTTATATACCAACTCACATTTAAAAACTCTATATCATAGAATTTACAATGAAACATTAACGAAACATGTATTGAACATAAAACATTTATATTAAATTAATATTGTACACAAGTTTATTCTGAAATATTCCAATAGCTAGAAATTATTTTAAAAATTTATATTGCATTTTTTTAATATGCATTTTATTTTGCCGCTATACCATCCTATAAATATTTGTTATCTATTGCTTGGGTGCTATAAAAGATTTTGCTAGTTTTAATTTTATCTTTACAATTAACATTGATTTCGCATATGTTGTTTTTTTACCTCTATATGTACCTGTATATAGTTTGATGAGCCTACACTTTCACTCGCATACATACAAAATGCGTATTAACTTTTGATTATACACAACTTGAGACTTCTAAACAAAACAAAAAATAAAAAATCAGTATATCGATATAATACAGTAAAATATATACGAATCACTTTGATCCAAAAGTGACATCTAGCACGCATGTCTATGTACACTGATCGTAATAAAACACTCACATTGCACGATAAAGTTACATAAGCAATCAAAGGATTTGAATCTAGAAATGGCATTTCAATTCTTATACGTTCGATTAGTCTGCAATATTCACGAAATAGAATTTCTATACATATATATATATTTACGTACAAATTTATAAATTTACGAACCCCCTAATGTTTGCACAATATAAAAGATATTCTTGACTTTGCGCAGAGTATTCAACAAAGTGAAAAGCAGAAGTGCTCACATGAAGTCACATCGGCCAATGCCATCACCCGATTCAACGGCGCAGGAATCTAGGAAACAGCAATTGCAGCAGCATCAGCAGCAGCAGCAGCAACAGCATCATCAACAACAGAATCAGCAACAGCAACTACAGAATAAGATTCAGCACATTCAACCTAATCAGCAGCATCAGCTGAGCAGCGTGCAAATTCAGCAGCAGCAGCAGCAGCAACAGAGACAAGTGTTGAATCACACGGCCGACTACCATCAGCAGCAACATCGGCAGCATCAGCAACAGCGTCAAATTTCCCCGACGAACTGCGACTTGCAAACGAGCCAAGTGTGGCACAATCCGCCGAGGCTTCGACCGCCATAGGATCAGATTCGCAGCGCGGCGACACTCAAGATACCTTAACGAAGGCTGTTCACTCGAAATCTAACGCGCGGCGTAAGAATTGTTACGATGAGGGATAAAAGATATAGGATTGCTGCCAGAGCAATTTAGACCATTAAATGTTTTACATGATTTTTACAAAACGATTGTATATTAACGTATTTATTTTAGATAATGAGATTGTTTCTGTTCGTCAGTCAGCCGCTGATCCAAAGAGTTTTTAACTTTTTTAAGATTTTTCTTAAACTACTATACTTTTTAATTGTATTGAATAATGAGGATGAAGAGAGCACTCGATTTAAAAGAATGATAAAACTTGTAGCTACATAATGATTTGAGCGCGATCGATCGTGTAAAAGCAATTGTTGATTTTTTATTTTTTTTTGTAATTAATTTAGACAATTAAGATTACTCTCACGAGCATCGACGATTGAGAACCGTCTTACATTCTTACCTTCTCTTGAAAATCAGGATAAAACGCGCGCAAAACACTAAACGACACGTCATAATGATGCTTAATTAAACGTACATCCCGAGAATCAAAAGAGAATCGATATGTACAGAATCAAAAAAATCCGTGAAGTTAACCAAGCTTTAAAATATCGCGAACGCTCCGAGTCCATCGACTGAAGTGGCCTAAAAATCAAAACGTGGAATATAACGGAATAAACGAATGATAAATTCTACGAGTAACCTCCCAATGCAAAGCCCCTCGATCGCATCGTTAAAAATCCAAACAATATCAAAAGATGCCTAAGACAAAAGTGAAACTAAAAATAGAGAATGAAAAAAAGAGAACAGAAAGCTTACGAGAGATAAGAGATTAAAAAAGACGATACGTCCTTCTTATTCTTGCACGCGAGATTATACGATATGTATTCTCAGAAATTGTGCCACGTAAAGACATCGCTGTTACCTGTTGCGTCTTTCTCGTACTTTTATGTATTACTTAGGTTTATAAATGTTTATCCTTTCTCGTCCTCTGTTCACACACTATTACTATTCACTTACTTTACTTTCGGCCTACAAATCCAACGAACCTAGCGACCGAAATCTCGTACTTAATTGTAGTATAATAATTGATATTTAATATATATATATATATATACGACCAAAGGCAGAAAAGTAAGGGATATGTAGCCTAGGCGCTATAACGAAAGAGAAGTCGCGCATTATCGGTATATATAAATCGGTATAGAGAATTTAGCGAATGAAGAGATTAATTTAGACTTAATGATCATATGGTGCTTTACATACGTTCTACTTACATTTGTAAATGCCGTCGGCTAATGAAAATATTTCAGTCGCCTGGTTCAGAGTGATCAATGGCTCCTCGGTACGTGGAACCCACTTGTTGCACTTACTCTTTTAGATATATACATTTTATATATATATATATTTCAGTTGATTCTTCGTGTTACGATGTTTCGAGGGCCTCCGAAGCACTCGAAACTACGACGGTTTTGTTGAGGATCCTTTTAGTCTGTTTTATTTATTTGTCAATAACGATCTACTTTATAGAAACTTGGCGCATCGATAATTTTTAATTAAATCAATTTTAATATATATGAATATATTATATATGTAATATAGATATCTGATGTATATGTGTATAGAACCAAAAAAAGAATTGATGTAATTTAAAAATAATTTATTACTCGAATGGTGAGTACTTTGAGGGATAAAACGTTGTTCAAGTTTAACGAAAGACGTGTAATACAGATTTAAGGAGAGAAAAGAGGTGATTCGAACGCGTATAGTTGAATTAAAAGGAATGAATAACTCGGTATACACAGTTTTATGCATATAATATATTGATCGCATATTCAAGACACACAAATATAGACACGCAAAGATTTGCATTACGAAGAAAATGTGGGAGAGAGAGATAGCACATGAAATCCGTCGTTACGCGTACCAACAACCAAGGGATAAATAAAACAGAAATCGTAATTCTAATAAACAAAAGAATGGATTATGTGTACATAATGCGTGTACATGTCTGTACATATAATCGACCATACACGAATGTTTGTGTTCATTAAAACTAACACACAAATTTCGCTCTGAATTAGATAGACTCTATAGTGTTGATGTTGTTCTAAACTAAAAAGTGATCTAATTATAAATGAAATGCGCTAGATTCTATTGGCTCAGCTTGTATCTCTCATTGGAAAGCCTACGAGGCCAGACTCTCTTGCAATGACATTTTTCTAGTCCAACTTGTACATTTCTTAATCTCTCGTTTATCTTTAACAGGGTATTTTTTTATTGTGCCATTGTTGTTTCTTCCTCGTGGTAGTGTTCGATTACAAGCGTTCAATCTTCATAGCGAAACCGACTACTTGCAGTTTATTAATTTATGAATATCATTTTCAGTAAATTTGTCCAATCCAATTTATTATTCTACCTTGCTTATATCTTTCATATCAATCTGCACTGGAAAAAAGCACAAATAACAAATTCAAATGTATACGAATGAGACAATGTTTGTCTCAACTATCGTAATTAAATAACAAGTGCCGAGATTTTTTCATAGTTTTTTTTTTTTTTAATATCATTAAACATTATTGAGAAAGCATATCTGGCTAATGGAAATCTCATCTGACATGGAAAACTTTTTAAATTGAATCTAAATTCTTATTTGAAATGATTATCAAAATACAAACACCAGGTATAGCTTTGAAATAACTTTGGTTTTCCTTAATATTTTTTACATCATCCACTTCTTACTCTTCTTTCGCAAATGTGCGAAAATCTTACAGTATTCTTCCGACTCTCGAACACTTACTCAGACTCTTGTCAAGCTGTCTTCAACTCAAATACCTCGATTTATTGACCCATGCATACTTTTGTCTGCATTGTTTTACCAAGGTTTTCCATCTAAACCTGTAATGTGCGTTCTCTATTTTCTTCTTAAGAAGACAACCCTTCCTTACATCTATACGTTTTCCCTCATTATTTACTGCATAGTTCAAAGGAGCCTACAAACGAAATGACTAAAATCAAACGTCCGGCCAAACTAAAAGCAAAGATACATAAAAAATAGAACAAAGAACAAAGGAGCCTAATCATAATGTGCATTGTGCGAGGGAAACGATAAAAAAGACATAGTAAAACAATATAAAACAGTATAACACAGTAAAATACGCAAAGGAAGTAAAACAAAATAAAGGGAGTGCGACCGAGAGCGTTCGTATGGAGTGTGATTGAATTCTCGATGTAATGTTAAATGTGCCATAAATCTATATTGCGTGTACCGAATTACAGGCGATCGCGATCAGAGAGGAAAAAACCGCTACCAACTAAGTTCCATAATCATATCAATGCAGAAGCACGTACATAGACGCCTAAAACTTACTCGCGCGTACGTACACAAAAAATAACTCGGTTGTAAATTGCCTTCGATTGAGTCGATGAAGGATAAAAAAAGTTCTCTCCGAGGTGCTCCTTTCGGGTGTAAAAAAAACAAACAATCGTATAGGCTCATGCGAGGGGTTACTTGATAAAGAGCGGGAGAGAGAGAAAATTCGTGAAAAATCGAGGAAACGCCAGTCTCCAGCGCCGCTAAACATATACAGTGTTCGATACAATACATCACTCGGGGTTCGAGAAAATTACCGATACCCGAAAAAAAGTTGATTCTTTTTAAGGTGGCATAATAATGATAAAAATTGTTACTAATTACCGACCGTAGGCTCGGGTAACGTGGAGTTGAACGCGAAAACGGAGGGGAAGAGAAAAAAATGAAATTTAGCGGACATATCATTTAAGGACAATACACTAATTGTTACGGAAACAAAGTTTCTACTGATTATATAATTAAAGAGAAAAAAAAAATAAAAAAATAAAATATCAAGCAAGATAATCTTGATCTGCGAACGAAGTCTTTCTTCTCGCGAGCTGAGATTTCGGAATCGCTATAATTAGGAAAGTATATGTATTCTTATCGTAAGAACTCGCGCGCAATTAATGTTGTACAGTAAAGAAAGATGCGTTTACTTCATATACGAATGCTGAAACGATTATTTCCTGTAGTGTCTGAGGAATTGAATATATATATATATCCATAGCTGAAAAAGAGTTTATAAAGAAAATATAAAGGCCTTTTTCCGTGATCCGAGCAAATCGCGTAGATTTTCAATTGAGTTCCTTTACATATGCAAGATTACAATTCTACACGGCATTCCGTAATGGAGAAGAAAGACGTGCGCGCGTAGAAACTATTCGAATTTAAGAGGATAATGTTAGGAGCAAGGCACTGGAGACTGTTTGCGTTCGAAATTTACAAACACAAAAAGAAAATTAATAAGAGAATTAATATATTAACGTATTTCTGGAATAGCGCGAACAGGCTGAGGTTCAGTAACGAAGCAATGAAGCAAGTAACGAAGATATTATGCATGAATTGTACAAATGAGTCCCTCCACGTCACAGAAAAAAAATAATATATATGAGAAATATTATTTATATTAAAAAAATTGATAAATATGTGATGTATTTAAACTTAAATGGTATGTGGTATTATGATATTACATATTTGTACATAAGGCGGACCCGTGCCATCTAAATAAACTAAGAGAGTTGCACCGATTATACAACTGCCAGATAAAACAAAAAGAAAAGACAACTTGAGCCGTTGAAATTGAAATTTTCAATACGAAAAAGAAAATATTAAAAAATACGCTCTCGCCGAGAGCTGTAAAATCAAAATGGCACTGTGTGTTCTTGAGAGCTGAGTAAACTCGATCAAATTGTATTTTAGTATATCTTCTGTAATAATGAATTCGAATGTTTTTTCTGAACGCAAATTTTTGTACGAACTCTTAAGCCAGTTTACAAAATACAAACTAATCCAAAGATCATAAATGGTTGATTTACACTGTTGATTATTATTTATTTCTAACTTCAAGGGTTGTTTCTCAGTGACGCGATCTTAAGGAGAGATAAAGAAAACAGCAATCAGTATTCATACACTCAGTCATCGATTCACAAAAACCTTGACTATTTTCTTACAGCACAAAGAGAAAAAAAGCGCACATGACAAAACAAAAAGGAAAAAAAAAGTACGCACCCACA
Organism: Megastigmus stigmatizans; assembly: GCA_900490015.1. NCBI lineage: Eukaryota > Metazoa > Arthropoda > Insecta > Hymenoptera > Megastigmidae > Megastigmus > Megastigmus stigmatizans. The sequence goes on along the minus strand of UELV01087720.1, from coordinate 7,297 downwards.
AATATCATCGCGACTTCATAAAAATCATCAAATCTACAAAGTATATTGGTACAACTCCTAAAAGAAAGTGAAAAGGGGGGTTTTATATACACCTGAAACGAATGTGCTCAAAATACTTGTATTACAAAGAAACAAAGATGTCCGCTGAAGGACCGGACACAACAAGTTATCGAAACGAGTAAGAGATTATTATGGATTATTGTGCATACATTGTAATCTAACATCTTTGTATCTACTACCTACTTTTAATGTCTATCTGTCTCTACAACAGCATGATTCTTTATACTATTTCCATTTAATGTCAATCTATCTCTACTTGAACTTTTAATACTTGAGAAACAAAGAAACTTAACGGATGATCAAATAGAGCTTTACTAGATTAACAAGTGTGTAAACAATCGGCCAGCTGTAGAATAATTGCGTGTCAGCGAGTCATTTTTCTATAACGATTATCTTAATCAAAACTTAATACTAATTTTTTGTATATCCAACATTATTGAAATACCTAAACGTTCGATAATACACTAGATTTAAAAATTTGGTTCTTCCAGAGCACGAAAGGTGCACTTGGTAGAAAGGTAATGAATGAAAATTTTATCTGTACAAAATGTAAAGTATAATCATCTCCTTTTCGCGCGATTCATTGTATATTTTTGTTACTAACATTATCAGAAATGGAAAAAAATCAAAGTTGTTGTAGATTAAGATAATTACGTTTTATCTAAAAAAAAAAAGACAAAAATGAAAACAAATAAACCAAAAAAAAAATGAATAATCTATCTTGTAGTAAGCAGCAAAAAAAAAACTTCTACAGACATCGAAGCAGTCGCCGTCTTTTGCGGCGCGTGAATAATTTTATCCTTGTACAGATTATGTAGCAATTTTCCGTAGCAATATCAATTATATTTAATACAATGCGAACGCACTGTCGTTGCTTTTGCACCTGTCTGCTCGACTCTAGCTCTTAACGATAAAGAACTTACTATTACTATCTATCTACTTAAGTCCTGGTAGACTCATAAAAAGAAATTAGTTCGATCCTTGTAGCTCAAAACAATCATTAAACTTCCTGCCCTTCCGGAAAAAGTCAGTGTTTTAGGATTAAAACTATTAGGGAAATTTTCTTATGGTGAGCAATTAATAATAAAATGGAATAGTTCATTAACTTCAAACTATAAATCGGTGCCAATCGTTTTGAAAAAAAAAAAAATTATTAAATAATTCAGTTCCACTAATTATATTGCAATTATCATCTGTTCATTGAATCCAAGATTATAAAGCTAATATCTATTAAATTTCATATTTGTTAAAGTTCACATAGTTTTGCTCACCTGTATATATTCTTAAATTCTCGGTATTAAGGGAATCGTAAACTAATAAACAAATAAAAATAATTTGTGCCGTAAGCAATATGGACAATATGTTTTCTTACAAAATAATCAATTAAATCTATATTCTCGCGCGTCAACTACAGCTGGCAGTATTAATTAATTCAATGTCTAAGAGTTCAATTATTATATTTCAACTACTCAAACACAGTTCTTCTCACTACTTTTCAGTTCAAACTTCTTCTCTATATATTACAATACATATTTTTCTTTTCAATCTTTCACTTCCTGCATCTAAATTCTTACAAGTACTTTAAACAAATAGTCCTTTATTTAAAGCTACTTTCTACATACATGTCAATACACTCATGTCTCTGTAATTGTTCATCGTCTATCTTCCATTATGTGAAAAGTCTTTTATCTTTTGTCAAATTTTCAAAGGCGTAACGTGCTATTCAATGAAGAACAGTTTAGTCAATTCCAAGTGCGATATGGTAACGAGTCGTGATCGTTATTACGCGGCCCACTTAATGATAATTACAAAAAAAAACATGATGCCAAAGCTAATGAATAATCTATATCCATCGTTGGGTAGACGGAAGGAAATAGAGGCCCATCGGAGAACTCGTGATTAATCATCACACTAACTGAAACAGCCATCGTTTCAGATGAATTATTATGGAGCAATAAAGTTATTTCTTGATGTGCAAAATTAATCGCATATCTCGATTGTCCAACACTTGTAGGATCGTAATATGCTGTCGACGAATTATTTTTGCCTCAATTCCTGTCTTTACTGCAGTTTATCAATGAAATTGGCTTTATCCTAATAGTTACATTAAACTTTCAGAGCAGAGAATTAGTTGATTTTTTAAAGACTCCATATAAAACTTTGACCGAAAAAGACTTATTAAGGAATAATAAAGTAATAAGTAAAAAACAAAAACAAAAGAAAAACAAGAACAATCAAACAGGTAATCCAGGGGATACTTAAAAAGAAAAAAATGGAGTTTAAAGAGTACCGCGACGCAAACACAAAAGATAAACTGATCAAAAGCAAAAAAAAAAGAAAACTAAACAAAATAAAGGAGAGAATAACGATGACCAGTAAAAGTACAGTTTTATCCGCAAAGGCGAAACCTTCGCGCATCAGTATTACGTTAAAGCGATAATTATATATTACATTAGTACCTATATATTATATTGCGTATACATACATACATACCACTTTATTTAATATATACACAGTGTTTATGGAAGCGATATAATTCTTATAATATGTATTGATGCAAGAACTAAGAGTATATTGTATACCTACGTAAGATGTACAGAGAGTAAAGAGGCGGCAAGCGAACAAATAAAAAAAATAAGTACTTTGGACTCGCTAGGTAATCTCGGTGTTATTTATTAATTAGCAAAGCAAAAAAGCATATAAGCAAAAAGATCAATTTCGCGTTCCCTCTCTATCGCGAACATGACGACTCTTAAATAAAAAAAAAACGCATGATTCTTTCCTTTCGCTAACGAAACCAGTCTGGACTAAAACCGACATTGAATGTGAAGATGTAAGAAAATGAAGTACATCGTAAATTTAAGGGTAGAGTGCAGTTGAAAAAGTGGTGAAAAGTAAAATATTACTACATTGATGTATAACAAGACTCTTGACATTATTGAAATAATTTTGTTTTTTCATGAAAGTTAAAAATGGTTTATATTATCATAATTTTAAATATTTTATGCAAAAGCTCTCTGTAACTTTAAAATATTTACATAAGCGAACACATATCTATTGCCCCAGAATTTATATTAAAAATTAAGAAGAGATGAGAATTTGTAATAAGCACAGTATTCGGTGTTCTTAACGTAAGTCAAGTAGTATAATTAACTAAGCTTTATTGTTTTATACACATTTGATAATGATAAGTTTATCGGGTAATTTTGAGCACATTTTTCAACTGTATTCTATTTTTAAGAACCGCTGATCGTTCTCGTAGTTAAGCCGATGACATTATTAATTTATCCACATTTGCTCTTGTTTCGTCTCGGTGCAATAATATAAGCCGAAAATTGACGAGCCATGATTAAAAAAATAAACAGAAATCAAAAGCAAGTAACAACAAAAAATCAAGCTAAAAAGAATCAAAAGAATAAACGCGTGTAACTCTCGTAAAATCAAGCTTTTTCGAATCCGGATTTTAATATCGTGTAAAATAAAGAAAAAAAAACAACCAAAAAGTAAATGACGAAACGAACGACGAAAAGAGTCAAAATATAAAGTGGAAGAGAGACAGCGAATGACCATGCGGGCCTCACGAAACGAAAAATTTTAGAACAATGATAAACGCGAAGCAAAGAACCTATTAAAATATACTGCTACGAGGATAACAAAAAAAGAGGATAAAAGAGAAATGGTTTTAATACTCAGATCTATAAAAAATAATCTAATGTCGTTTATAAATGATTATATATATATGATGAAGTACCGAATATATAAAGAATATATTATATATATATTATTACAACATTGCATACATAGTATATATGTACGATGTACGATGATACATAACTATTTTCTTCTATGGATATTGTGAATGACTGATGCGTATTATTTTTCACCGAGCCGCCAGCTCCGTTCTCTCTTCACTTTCACGGTCTTTTTCTCAAAGAACTTTCAAATTAATTATAAAAGAAAAAAATTATAAGGAAAACAAAGTTTTAAAAAGATGGGAGAGAGAGAGAGAGAGAGAGAGAGAAACAAAAAAATATTATTACCGATGATCGGAAAGGACAAAAACGAAACTGGCGGCCCACTGGCTACTTCGACACCGAGCTATACCAAAAAAAAAATTGAAGTGGATATTATATATATATATATTAAACAAACAAAAATATGATGTGTAAGCCAAGTGCCTTGTGTTCTGGTAACTAATCGTTGACTTTTAACTACGATATTTAAATAAATGGCGATAGAGAGAACGAGAGAGAGAGAGAGAGAGAGAGAAAAAGAGATAGATAATGCGTGTGCGTGAGAGAGATTAAAAAAACTTGCCAAAAATCAGCGCGAAGGAGAGATAGAGAGTAGTAGTATGCTTTTTGAAACAAAAAAAGTGAAAACAGAACCAGATCGATTAAGAAGCTTCTGTATAAGCAAATAAATGATGGATGATATTTGCATTGATAGTGTGTAACTTTTAAGGTAGAATCACTGTGTAATTGAACGAAAATAAAATAAAAAAAATTAATAAATATGACGACGCACGCGATTGAATCTAATAATAGAACAATGGTGTTTAGGCTCTATTCGAGTGAATATTTTTCTTGAAATAGCTAAATTTTTTAAACTCCTGACAATGTAAAGTCATCATTTCTATACGTACGTATAATAATTCGGACACACGCAAATGTTCAGAAGTAAACAAAATAAAAAACAAAGGTGTATTTTCAAAGATGATGTTCGCACACCTGTTGATATAAACTAATATCGGAATAGTCGGTGTTTATTTTGCGGAGAGTTCAGTCGTTTCTATATAACGTCGAATAGGATATTTTGCTAATGAAAAATAATGAAAAAAAAAGTAATAATAATAATGGAAAAACACGCAGCGAAATATAGTCCTTTATTCGCCATCAGCTCACCCAAAAACTGAAATCGATCATCGCATAGTAAAGTGAACCAAAACAAAATGGATGAATAATAAAAAAAAGTAAAAATTAACGTAAATCAAACACACATGTAATTTAAAGAGACAAAACCAAATAGACGAAAGTTTGTATACACGTGCCAAAGCAAAAAAAATGCGTTTGTAAAGCAACAGAGACCGTCTGCACTGTATATGATTCCATACTTTTTCACTGCCTATCGAGCACAAAAGTCCTCGAGGATTAACGGAAATTCAAAATGTTTGCTCGAGCACTTTTCGAAAGAGATACTAAGCACTTCAATGCTTTATTTCCATTCCCAAAAGTACACGTGTCTATGCATACAGCGAATCCTCGGCTACGTTACACTTGGTACCCCGAGACTTTGGACAATTTGTACCGTGTCAACGGAGTGCGATGGACATTATGGCTATTTGTTAATTGTAAAACGAAGAGCTCCTCGGCCAAAATTTAATAACGTCTACGAGGTTGCGCTGTGCGTAGACGCTGTAGTCACTCGACATTACGTTTTTAGTTTTGTGAAAACATGTTTCTTGGCGACGTTATACGGCACTAAAATCAAAGGATGAGACTATATTACTTATATATCATTGTTTTCACGTGGAAATTTTTATGTCAATTTAAGCACGAAATCAAAGGCAACCAAAAATACTCGAACCGAAGTTCATCGCGCATAAAAAGAAAAACCAAGAACGAAAGAAAGAACGAAACCTGTGAAAAGTCGATACGCGAAGTATGTTTCCCCTAACATTAGTGAGACCCCAAACGGGTCTTTTTCATTCTGGCCTACCAAATTTAAAAAGAGCTAAACGAATCCTTTGAATGTTCGGTATCCGAGAAAAGCACAAAAAAAAATCTTTCACTTCCTGCTGTACAAAACTATGCATTTCATGCGAGGAATTGATGTACATAAAGGATGTATAGTTGTCGATATTAGCCAAGTTACTAAGCGTCGACCGTCGAACACGGGAGGATATAGGCATTTTAGCTCTGCACTGCTTCATGATCCAATTTTTCTTTTCACAATTGGCACTGAGCTCACGCATTTATATTTTTCGATGTAAAGTGTCTCTCTGCGAGAAGAATTTCAATTTGCCCGAACATCTTACACTCTTTTCTTTGGGATCTATTCAATCAACTTTTGTAAAAAAAATAAATGATAAAGATAAAGTATCAATGATCGTAATTGACTAACTATTCGCAACAATTGATTGAATGAATCATTTATGCTAGAAACGTGTTTATTACGAGTAAACAAAATAGCCGCAACAAACAACTAAAGGGAATAAGGTGTTTGATCTAAAAATGATAATTCTACAGAGAGAAAGAATAAAATATCAAGTGAGCAATATGGATGAAAAAGACCCTGAGCAGACAATCCTCCTAGTTAGGTAGACTTTAAACGTCTTTATGTATGAGAAAATGCGTATGTGCGTGAACGTATAAGTGGAAAGTATTAATTTCTAAGTCGAACATTATCTCGAAGAGAGAAAGATACAGAATGTGTGTTTAGTGCAAGTGAGTGATTTGCTATAAAAAAAAGTACATCTCTCTGGTCAAGTTTTTTCGTCGCCTCACCTTCCCTCCCCCCCTCCTCCCGCTCCCCCGAAACCCCCCGTAATCTATAATTGATTGTATGTATCATGCGAATTATAATTCTATAATTGTTATTGCCAATTGTATCGGTCGTAATTAGTACCAGTGCGTGACGCGGGGATTAATGCGAGCGGCGCGACTTATCGACGACGGCGACACGCATAATTTTTCGCTTCGATAAAAAAAAAAGAAAAAGAAAAAAAGATAACGATGAAAGCTGGCATTCAGTGTAGTTGATTGTACTTTACCTTTAAGTCTCTCTCACGACTCTCTGCTAAAGCGAGGGGGGCATTTTTTCGCCTCACCGCGATTTATAAAAAGCAAAACAAAAAAAAGCGCAAGCGAACTTTCGTGTTGTTCTCGTAATATATTGTTGAATATATAGGAAAAAAATGATGGAAGTGGAGTGCACAAAAACAAAATGGAGAGAAATGGACAATGTGCGTGCGAGAATCGAAGAGAAGTTGGGGTGCAGGTGTGCGCGGAATTAAACAGAGAGAAACAAACAATATGGCCGCATTTGAAAAGATTGTTGCTATTGCACGTATTTTTTCAAGCAAGAAAAATGAAACCAAAACGATAAAAACGAAAATCACGGCGACAATGTTTTCTTTCCTCTGTTTTTTTAAACCTTAATTTCCTTTTCATTCAGATCGCTAGTACGTGTAACATACCTTTACGGCGCTATACTTTATTTTTAGACAATTGGATAT
>UELV01087719.1:0-10230 GCA_900490015.1 Megastigmus stigmatizans | reverse complement strand
GTGGGCACTGGCGCGGGAGTAGTTACCGCTGGACCTTGAAAATGCGCGAAAGTCATATTTCCACGAAGTCAGAGTGTGCCTATATATATGTATATACACAGCGCACGCGAGCCCGAGGCGCACGGGAGAGACTAAGCGGCGCGCGGCACGCGTCTGTCTCTCTCTCTCTCTCTCTCTCTCTCGTACTCGCTCTGTGTCAGTGAGCGCGCGCTCGCGCACGTAGACGTGTGCCATTAACTTCGGTAATTTCGCGTTCTTTTTTTCTTCCTCTCCACCTCCTCCCCCTCCCCACCTCCCCGCCCGTCGGCCACCGCTCTCCCTCTCGCTCTTTTCTTTCAATATTCCGCCTGCACAAGAGGTAGCTGCAGCCGCTGCTATGCGGCACAAAGTTTCCGCGCGCTTTTTTACGTCGAGAAACCCGTTTCTCGAGCAGCTATACGCGGCCACGAGAGATAGAGAGATAAACGATGCGTTCGCTTGGTACATATACATGCATATATACGCGTACACGCGGGGCCTTGATAAATACTGTTCTTTATAGAGAAGAGGAGAAAATCGGCGAGAGCCCGGCAGCTCCGAGGGCGCGTTAAATGTACTTCATTTCCCTGACTGTAGCAGCAGCAGCAGCAGCTCTTTCATCCATCGGCGCCTCCGCGCGCGAGAGTGCTCATTTAGAATTTTTTTCGAGTCACTTTTAGTCCCGCGTGATGGCAGTTCTCGACGACACTATAATGTACGACGCGAGCTGGCATGAATCTTGGTTTTAATACATATCACCGATATTTATACCGCAGCGAGTGCGCGTTTTCTAAAGCGCTCGCTGCTGTGCGCATGTGCCGCGCTCTCTACTTACAATGAATTAAGATCGCCGCGTGTATATATTAATGGAAGCAGCGTATACACACACGCCGACAGAGATCCGCCGCAGATCGCAGATTGATTCATCCGGATATTCTTGTTTAACACATCGATCGTCTCTCATATACTTATGCATAATACATCTTTCAGACTCTCCGTGAAATGAATAAAACGAAATCAGGATATTCTCTGACGTGCGCGCGAGTGCATAAATTAAACTAATCTCTTGCGACTCATCGATATATTCCAAAACAACAACAACAACTGCGCAGAGATCCAAAAGCGGTTCATCGCCCGTAAGAGTTATTACAATATTGCCGAATCCGCGCGGCGCCTGCGTGCAAGGGCACATCTCGCGCATTTCTCGAGATCTGCTGCTGCTGCTACCGCCGCTGATGCTGCTTTGCCGGAGATTTGCGTTGCTTATTAGACGGCGTCGGCGACGGCGTATGCTAATGCCATATAACACAGCAGCAGCGGCAGCGACAGCGTATGGCTTACTCCTGCATTATACTTTCAGATGTACGGTCGTTGCACGAGAGAGAGAGAGAGAGGGATCGCCTCTCACGATGTAGGTTACGAGTAGACGAGGAGCATTAACTTACGATATGCTAAGAATCCCTTCCACCCACTCTCCCTTCGTACACTCTCTGTGCACGTATCGGCCGACCTACCCAAGACTTGTGTTTTTTTTCTGCCAAAGCTCTTTCCTTGCTTATCTTCGACGCTGCTGAACGCTGGAAAATTCGTGTGACGTTATGAGCGTCTCTTTTCTCTCTCTCTTTCTCTCTCTCTCTCTCTCTCTCGAATTTCCAAAGCCTTACAACGTAAAGTCCTGCGCAGGTCTTCGAAGTGTAAACAGACGGCTGCAGCCGTGGGAGAGCGTGGAAAAAGCAAAGGGGAGAAAAGAGAGGAGAGATCGGAGCTGTTTAAAAAAGGACGAGGAAACTTCATTAGGCTGCTCTGTCGGTGTGTGCCCCGCAAGATTGAGCATCCAACTCCAATCGCTTTTCACCTATACGAACACACATATATATACGCACACTCGAAAGCGAGAGAAAACGTAATAACGAGGCGTAGGTTCATCAGCAGGAACACGCCTCGACGCGCTAGACATTGATCCAACGGACAGGGTCTGCTGTAGGTAGAGAGAGAGAAAGCAGACAATCGCAATCAGGCTCGTTTGGGGAGAGGGGGAGATATATATATATATATTCTCTCTTATGTGCTTTTCTCTCTTTCACCAAATTTCTTTTCCCCTTTGAGTAGAAGCAAGGGCATGAATGTGCATTATAAACGCAACCGGTCGGCAGGTGCAGCTCTAACCGACAGCCCTTTAAAAATTAGTCTCTGTGTTTGCTGAGTAGGTGGGCATGGGAATCCGGGAACGAGATTTACCGAATATCATCGTCTATACTGCTGTATGCGACCGACGATTTGAATTCTACATGGCTGGCAGCAACTGAGAGAGAGTGAAAAGAGCGCTTATGTGAACAGAACGCATCCCGAAGGTTGAAGAAAAAAAAAAGGGGGTTTCGAGCGCACGTACATAAGAGTCCGAGAATCAATTTTCGAGAAAGGAGGCACCGAAATTCGAGCGACTTTTTCCTCTCTGTCTCTCCGTGTAGAGTTTCACCGCCTCGGTATAATATATATAACCGTATAGCGCATTGTTGCGGCCACTCATCGCGAAATTTTCGGCGTTAAAATTCCCCTCGCACTGTATATATATACGGTCCGACCGTAAAATATATTCCGACCCAGAGCAGATCTTTCGTCGATAAAGCATAAAACGAAAATTGCCCGAAAAACTCGCGCATACGGGCAAAAGCGAGGAGAGAGAGAGAGAGAGAGAGCAAAAAACTTTGTGTCTCTCGTTTCTCAAGCACATGTAATTGCAGCAGCATATATCGATCATTAGTTGCCTCCTCGAGAAGAAAAAAGAGTGCGAAGCCTCTCCTTGAGAAGCGGTGAAAAGAAACTTAGCCGCGGCTTTCACGAGTGTAGCGGTGCACACCAGGGCAGGTCGCGTCTCCGCTGCAAGAGATGCCGTTTTCTCTCTCGGTGTATACACACGGCAGTGGCAGCAACACCGCGGGTGAAACGTGCATAGGTACATCGCGCCAGCGTCGACGTAGATTATCTCCTCCTCGCGCTCAAAATTCAGCGAGAAATAAAGAGAGAGAGGGAGAGAGGCGGAGGGGGGGGGCTTTGCTATATAGAGGAGATAAGAGGAGATCGTGGGAACCGTTCACGCCTACGCCGTAGACGATCGAGCGCGCGTGCGCAGCTCTTTTTTCTACTAATTTCCTAGTGCACACGTGTGTGTATATATGTGTGTATGTCTGACTGTGTGTAAATCTGGGTTACTGATTGACACACAGAGCCCGAGCCATATTATATGTATCCTCATTTGCATATACCGCCGAGATATACAACTCGGATAGGAGCATGTGTGCTTTTTAATCTGCTACTTCTCTTAAGCTTGATTCTCCATCTCTCTCTCTCACTTATAATACTCCTTTTTAGAGATGAGAGAGGCAATGATGTAATGATAAATAATATTTAATGGGCACGAGCACAGTCGATTGCAATCTAATCTTGCTCAAAAGCGTGAGGTTTTCGTGTGTACACGTGAGTCGACGAGCAAATATTATTACGTAAGCTCTCGCGTGTGTGTCCGTCAATGTGTGTGTGTGTGTCTGTGTGTCTGTTTGTGTCGATGGGCATAGCGCGGATGCTGCTGCTGCCGGTGCGAAATAACATATATATAATACCGTGCGCGTGTGCATCGTTTCGATCCTTATATACCGTTTAGATAATGATCTTTATATTCATTAAGCGCATGAAAACACGTGTATCAATAGCCGCTGACTGCCTCATACACTACAAATGGCCGATTGTAAATTTTTCTATATGCTTTTCCAAGAGGCTTTCCTTCTCTCTTTTTCTATTCGGAAGCGCTTCTATGCGCCGTTCGGCTATTCAATTTCAAACCGATAGATTTAGACGATGGCGAAGAAGAATCGCCGATAAGAATCAATAATTCAATCGATAATTATTTTTTGTTCATTATCGCTTAAGCACCGTGAGACCAAAGTGTATGATCGCTCGCTATTAATACTTGTCGAGTCTCGTTCATGTGTTGAGAAAAGAAAACTTAATACGAATCGTTTCATTACCGAGTCCCTCGTTATCTACTCTTTCTCAAAACGATTATAATTCCGCCTGTCGATTTCCTCATCCCAAGAGACTTGATAAATTTACGAAATCGTATAGCGCGCGACGGTTAACGCGGTGATTGCTGCGTTAGCCTTCGACGACTAATTGTCGGATCGATACGCGGCGTTTTGCATCAATCGGACACTTCGACTATTCGATTATAAAATACTTTAGCGTGAAACTCGACCGAGGAATATGAAATTTTTTTTCAACATTTCTATCATTCGTTAATGTATATGCATAAATATTGTATGTCACTGGTTGTAACGTTTTTGCAAGTCATACGTTTTGATAAATAAAAAAAAGCTTTTGAATAAAGTAGTTTTGAGTTCTATGAAGCTTATCTGACGACTGCCGATCAAAAATCGATATATTGCAGCGCGAAGTTTCAACTCCAACATATATACGGCGAATACCATTAATAAGCTCCCCCATTTTATCCTCACTTACGCAACGACGCAGCAAAATTGCCAACCGCGCTCACACACGCACGCTAATTAATTCGTAAATCAGTGCCGCGTTATAAATTCGTCGGAGGTTCACAGTTACACAGGCGGCGCAGCATCGAAGCCACAGCAGACGCGGAAACCGATATATATCCCATCCAATTTGAATGCCGAGAGAGAGAGAGAGAGAGAGGCTCCTCTCGGCGTTGGCAATCGATCCCTTCGTTAGCGTAATGCCGTTCCCATAAACCCTGGCCTTCTCTCCCTCGCGTCTCTGCTATAGACACAGCGAAGAGGAGGCGAAATATGTCGCGACCTCTCTTGTCGAAAGTCAAACGTTCTGCCGAGCGAATTTCTAAAAGAGCTGCTGCTGCTGCTGCTGCTGCCGGCGTTTGCTCTCCCACGGTAACGATGAAATTAATGATTCGCGCGGAGTAAGAGGGAAGGATCACGATTGAAAAGCACGATTGAAAAGCGGCGGCAGCGGCCGCGGCATCGAGGAGACACTACGGGTAACTCCTCCGAATGGGCCCAGCACGACTTTCGGAATATCCATCCACCACCTGTGTTGTGATGTGTATGTATATACACGGCCTCTCTTTTCTATGATTTGAGTTTCTCGTCTGAATTAGGCTCACTCGCGAGTTTCGATGTGTTTTATAGCGGCGGTAAATGTTAAGAAACCTTCGCTCGCGCTCTTTTGTGCATGTCTATATCATATATATATACGAGCTTCGATATTGTTGGACTCAGTAGATTTGTTCTCCTTGAGTAATTATTGAAATTTAGATTTTCCCTTTTGCTGACGAGCTCTCGTGATGATATTTTTCACGATTCCCTCGCGGCCCCCAACATATGTGCGGCTCGAGCGGTGAATGATATAAATCGTGGAAAGGCCGCATACAACTGCGAGGCGGCTGAATATCGGCATTTGAACGGGAGCCTCGTTAAAATCCAGTCTACACACCGAGTGGGGACATTGTTATTACGAAACGCGCGAAAAATCATATGATTTAGAAGAAAACAGGGCGCGCACGCGAGCCGGTCTCAAACTTGTTCGGCTCTCGCGGATCGCCGGCTGAAAAGTGAAGGAGAGCAGATAACTCGCGTGTAGGTATACTGCAGGAGCGGCAGGCGTCGGCAAAAACTTCCGATCACTCTCTCTCTCTCTCCTTCTTCATCCTTCGTACAACACACACACACAAACACACACAACACCTCTACCTCTACAGAGACACTCGTGCAAGCTTAGAGCGCGCCCGCGTCTTCGGCGCTGCTGGCCGATAAATTATGCATGCGCAACCGCTGTATACTGGTTATATAGAGTCGTTTTGGCAGCGCGGAATCTATCCCACGGCGCCATATATAATATTTAATGGCGCCGTTCGCCGATAAGTCTGCAGTCTCTCTCTCTCTCTCTCCCTATCTATCTCTGTCGCCCAGGAAACGCGACCTCGCGAATCGAATTCAATATATATATATATACCCGATGATTTCTGTGTTCCCTACGCCGCAGAAGGTAATCCGCTGCTGGTGAAAAAAATTCATTACGCTTATATATATACGCTTCCTCTCGCTCTGTCTCTATATAGGTATATAGCAATTACCACTATATAACTATAGTAGAGCCGCGATTTGTGATTTACGCTCGTTTCCGCGCACTCTCGATTTTCTTTATCGAATATTTATCGGCTTAATTTACTCGCGACGTGCACACACACGTGCGCATACACACGCCGATATTAATTTGCATATCTATATATGTATAAGTGCCAGCGCGCGTTATCGCGGTTACGCGACGATGGAAAGTGTGGGAAATCCGACGAGATTGTAATCCCCCATTTATATATTGAAAATTATATAGGTAAATCTGCGGACTCGCGAAAAGCGGTGTATGCGAAGCAAGTGCGTATTCACTTCCATGTACGAGGAGAAAATTGAAGCTGCAATTTGAGAAGTCTGGAATTTTTCTGATGGTGCTTTCCAAATATCTAAAGTTAATTGAGAATATATTATAGCAACTAAAGTTCGCGAGTACAAGGGGGCAACAGGGAACTTGTGGCCAGCAATAAAGCTTCCAAGTGCAATACGATCGAAAGACGCCACCGATACAAAAGTACAGAGTAACACACTCACACACACGCATGCACACGTAGTATAGAGAGAGAAAAGCTGGTGTACAGGCAGCAGAGATGAGCCGATTAAATGCCAACTCTCGTCCTCGTTTCGACCGATTAACTCGGCTAAGAGCCGTCGCGATCGAAACTGCCTCTTCGCCTGCACGTATATATCTAATAAGCTTTACGCGTTCGCAATCTGCGACTATATCGGAGAGTGAAATACCTAAATAGAGGACACCCATTCTATGTAAATAGTTCAGCTCGCGCATTCGACACGATGCGTATACACTCTGTATATATATATATATCAGAGAAAGTAATCGAGTGTTTATATCGAGCAAACCATTCCCTCTTCTCTCCATTTTCGTATACCCCTAATTTACACTCTTTCTTAAAGGAAAACTCGCCAGTGTCTTTCCGCGCGGCAGATATATTTATAAATAAATTAACTCCTTAATGCGCGCAGATAAGAACCCACGCGATCTGGTGTGAACATTGTGCGAGAGAGCCGCGCGACTCGCCATAAATAAGCGCGAAAATTAAAAGAAAGCAATCTCCGCTATGTAACGCGCGCGCACAACAGGCTTACTGCGATAAGAGGGCCCGAGCATGAACGAAAGAGCAAGTCTTGCGAGATGAGCAAATAAGAAAAGGAGAAGCGGACACGAGTGTACGTGTGTATATATATAAGAGCGTATAATAAAAAAAGGGCCGAATTGCGATCGAACGAGTTGTGTGCGAGCAGAAAGAGAGAGAGAGAGAGAGCGCTATCAAGAACTGCTTTCGAGACACGCACCAGCCGGCGCATTATACATATAATACTCCTCGCGAGAGATGCAAAACGAAGAAGGAGCCGAGAGAGAAGGAGGAGGACTTGTATATGCACACATGCGGGTATGTATATAAAGCACTCGTCAACACGTGTGCGAGTGCTTCTATCTTCTCTCTCTCTCTCTCTCTCTCTTGAGGACCCAACGCACAACCAGTCAGCCGAGCAACTGGCTGCTGCTGTCGGTCGGTCAGCTGGTCGACTCTCGGTTCTCTCGCACTCGGTCAGGATGTCGAGAGACAGAACAGATAACCGGCTTCTTCTCTCTCTTTCTCTCTCTCCTTTACCCCATACACGTTCGTAAAATCGCTTGATATGAGGGTGTCTGTATGCAGTCTATGGGAAAATCTGCAGCTTTCGTAAAGGACGAGCGCGATAAGCCCGCATAAGCAACGCTCAATTAACCGACTTTTCGATATATATTTAAAAATCGTCTTTTAGGACAGTTGATCTACTTTGGCAGGAGTTCAAAGCAATTATACGCCACTTTACATATGTGGGCCGCGCAAAACTCGTTAGGTTTTTTCGTTTATTATACAGCTATGAATAATATCACGCGCATGCGGCGATCCGCTAAATAAATTTCGGGAGAAGAGGCGCGAACGTCAATTTGCAAGCTCGAGACGAAGTAAAGTGAGACAAAGACAGAGATAGATAGAGGGAGAGAGATGGAAAGAAAGAATAGACAAGCAGCAGTAAACGCGCAGTACAAGAGGAGAGAGAGAGAAAGAGAGAGAGCCCTGTTGGAGTCGCGCCAGGAAAATGCGAAACGACTTCCTTACTCTAGGAACGTTCAATGGCGCACACGTGAGTGTCTGTGTGCGATGTCTCGCGAGGAATCTCTCGTGGAAAGCCGATAAAGGCCCACGCGAGAGACGCTTATCCAATGGATTGTGTCTACTGTCTCTCTCTATCTCTCGCTCTCTCTCCCTCACTCCCACTCCGTCGTCGCGTGTCATTGATTGTCAGCTGTGTGCGAGTTAAAAAAAAATCGATAAGCATTTCCCGATAAGTGCCGCTTAGCTCTGCTTTCCGCAGTAATGACTCGGAGCACGTGTGTGTTTGTCCTTTACCACTAAATTGCAGCCGCGTATAGTCGCGTAGCCCTGGATAATTGTTTGGATATTGAATTTTCTAATGCAACACCTCATCTAAAGTTATATATACTTACGATATAGTCGCGATCGATATATATATGCGCTTCGGTAAATTTCCACCGATACACGATACTTTTTAAATAAAAAACAAACGAACGTTCGCGACCCGTCCGGGTATTTAATTATATAAAACGAGTTTTGTCAGCTCTTCCGAGAATCGCGGCGTTTATATAGTTGCACGACTATTTAGAAAACCGACCACTTGGCAACAACAGAAAGTTCGAAAAAAATAAAGATGACCAGAGACTTCGAAAGGAGCAATGACCACCACACGTCTTATAGCGTTCGATCGAATTTATACACATGATGAATATAGGCAAGAAGTGTACGCGTGGACAAACGCGGGTGGCTATAGCGACGCGATTCTCCGCGTGTGTGTACACACACGTTACAACGTGCCTTTCATTGGCGCATATATATATATACATATAAGAATAAATTGGTGAACGTGACTAAATGAATTGCACCGAGTATGTGTCTGTGATTTGCCTTTTCCGTATTCCGCTTGCCCTTCGACTACACAGATTTCGATCTCATCCAAGACTCAGATATATACCCGTGCCGTTTCTTTTTTTTTTTCCTCTCGTTCATCTTGTACTCTCGTCATCTAGCGAACAGAGCGCTCATTCACATTTTTCCAATTGGCCTTTTTTGCCTATTATTTGATCACTTACGCACGGCTCGTTAATCACATCGGCTTCTGTTCTTTTTTTTTGTTCGCTGCGGCATCTCAGATATTATTAATGGTTTTCATTGTCTATATAGACATACAGGTTACACAATGAGAGGATACTCTTTAATTGCCCGTACCGCCGAACGATTATGCAAACGGCACACGTGCGTCAACCGATTGATTCAATCGCATAATCCCGAGCCTCTTCTCGTGCCGATACCCTCGCCAACAAAAAAAAGAGAGTTAAAAAAACCAGTTCCGTCTATCCGCAAAAAAGCACCACTTTTCACACTGAAATATGTCCAACCCGGAAAATATTCCAATATACGCACCGAATACGCGATTATCGCAACTCTCGAGGTGCGTGATGTCATACCTCGGCAGCTCGCGCGCTGCACGTGCGTGCATACGATATTATACACACGATATACATGCGCGAATAAATAATCGGTATCGGCATGCGGCCGCCGTTGCCGCCGCTATATACCAGAGCGTCTATATTGCGAAACAAGACTCGCGCGAAAACGCAGCGCGGCCCGCGATAAGCATCTCTTGCTGTAACGTTCCTTTGCTCGCGCGAGCGCAGAGAGTTATAACACGCGCGCGGTGGCGCGGGTGTAACGGTATTACAAAAGTGACAGTAAAATGGCGAGCGTTTTCACTCGTGCGCGCCGCCGACGACGACGTTATAACAGGCTCACGAAAGCGGCGGTATGTAGCCATGTGAGCTGTTATTGCTCGCGCATATAAGAGATACGACTCGAGCGGCTTATTGCAGAAGCGCCGCGTCATAATTGTTATGTGACGATCGCCGATTCCGGGGCTAGAATGTGTGTGTGTGTGTGTGTGTGTGTGTGTGTGTGTGTGTGTGTGTGTGTGTGTGTGTGTGTGTGTGTGTGTGTGTGTGTGTGTGTGTGTGTGTGTG
>UELV01087718.1:0-13891 GCA_900490015.1 Megastigmus stigmatizans | reverse complement strand
CCCGTCACCCCTATAGCGGGACGCGTTCAACCAGTAATCAATGCTTCCCTGCCGCACACACACACACACACCACATTATACGTGTATACAAAGTGTACCCTCGTTGCGCGCAAAACTATATATAGGCTAATTACGCGCGTCGAGTCACGCCAATATTAAGAGGGCATTTTTGCGCAAAACATTTTCCGTAATTATCGATGACCGTGTAAGCCCACTCGACGAGTTTAGCTCTCTGTATCGTTGTTGTTGTTTTTTTTTATTCGCCGGCTCGTTAAAGCGCAGTTGAAACTGCCAGACGACCGAACGATGATGATATTCCCTCGCGTCTACCCCGTCACCTCCTCTACTTCCTCTCTCCGCTGCTGCTGCTGCTGCTGCTATATATACGCGCGTCTCTCCCCCGTTCTCACTTCTTTCCGCCTACGATTATCGCGATCAGCAGGATATATATTCGAGTGAATAAAAAGTGTGTGCGCGCGGCTTGGTCTATTACGTTTAACGAGATTTAAGGAGGCTGTGCGATAAAGCTCTCGCGCAGTAATGGCCTTTTTTTCCATTTTAATGATCACTGATAATTTATGAAAATTCCCGCCGTCTTATATTTCATAATAATTTTATAACGCTAATAAAGTACTTCTTCAATTATAAATGAAATATAGCTCGATGGGAGTGGTTGGGATCACCCGATATCAAAAGAGACAGGCTCTTTTTTATAACAACCTAACTCTATTTTCTTTAAAAATAAAAGCAAACTTTTCGTTTTGAAATGATCACAAGTACAACAGTGTTAAAAAATCCCTGAAACTGCAGCTCCACAATTTTATATTGAATTAGCCTTTAGCAAATAAAAGTATGAGTAGAAGTATTTTATACACTAGCTACATAGTCCATAATCTATTTATAGAAGCCGGAGAAGAACCCCTAGATTCTCACATCGTCGGTCAATCGATTTTCCAGATAAGATTATTATCAATAAAGCGATAATAAAAGCCGATGTTGCTTTAAAAAAAAAAGCTTTACACTTTATTCACGCAATGTAGCGCGAGAAAACCTAACCGTTCCGCAAATTATCATTCATTAAACGAAATGAATAGCATTAAAGCGGTAAAATAGTAAATGGCAGAGCTGCCTTCAATTAGGCGCACGATTAACGTTTTCCATAGAAATAAATTATTCATGCGCGGCGGGAGCCTCTCCACCCGCAGCCTGAGAGCAGTATACACCGCGACAACAAACTTTCTGATTCGCTGTATTTCAGGGCGAAAAGAGCGTTTTCTTGAAGAGTCATTACATAAAGAGTCCACCTACATAAGGACTGGGGCAACTCTGCAACAGATATATATCATCCGGCTGCTTTTAACCGCGCAATTGCAGGTCGTTCGCGAGAGACACGCGATGCAACCGCAGCAGCCCCTCCGCACCTCTTCTCCACCACCTACTCCTACTTTTACCTCCCGCCAGCTTCAATTATAAAAATTCTGCGTGGAATTTTAGCTCACCTCGGCCTGGCTACGCTCTATACGGGCTTCTTCTCCTCTTCTGCTGCCTGCCTGTGCGCCGCGTGAGTGCATCCCTAGCCTCGAGAGGTTCGCCAGCTCTCTTTAGAAAATGTTTCCACGCACTTCAAGATTTATCGTTCTACGCGGGCGCGCGGCTTTTCGCGTTTCGCACGACTCTCTCTTTCTCTCTCTCTCTCTCTCTCTCTCTCTCTCTCTCTCTCTCTCTCTCTCTCTCGCGAGGAGGAAAGTACTGGAGCTCTTATAGTCGTTGTACCCGCAAGCGTCCGCAGCTATGGGTCTCTCTACGCCAAACAATGTTACCTCCGTAAAACAGTACGACGACGAACGCACTGTATTCGCCTCAACCTCCCAGCCACTCCACGGGGAAAGAGCAGCCCAGAGAGAAAGAGCGAGAGGAACATTCGGCGCTTTTAAGAAGAACTCCAACTTTTCCTCTCAGCACCTCTTCCACCTTTTAATTCATCCTTTATCCCTCTCCCTCTCTCCCTCCGCACTGCAGCATGGTCACATCACCGGTTTCGCGATAAAATTGCAGCCGCGGAAATTTAAACGTGCGCGCACCGTCCGATGCGGTCTGTCTACCTCCTCCTATCCCCCTTCTCTCTCTCTCTCTCTCTCTCTCTCTCCCTCTCTCTCTCTCTCTCTCTCTACGCCGCCACTATACCACCATCAGGCCAACTTATGAATATTTACGCCCTCCCCCATCTGAATATGCATAGACCTGACAATGTATTATTTTTACTCGCTTCTGAAAAATCGATATCAGCCTGACTGCCAGAGAGCGGGAAAGAGACAGACAAATAGCGCGCCACGCATCGTCAACTTGCCTACTCGCTTGCGCCAAACGACAATGAAACGAACGAACGCAGAGAGGAAAAAAAGGGACCGAGAGCTGGGAGAGGAAGTACACAATGAACTTTTGCTTACTTCCCCTTTTTTACTGTTTGCCCTCTGAATTTGCCCCCGCGCAAATGGTCATAACGTCAATATTCCGTCGATTGCATTCTACCACGGTAATTGCCGAGCATTTTTTTGTCCTCGCGCGGTTTTTTTCTGCTCGCCGTTTTTGATTCGAATCGACGTTAATTGCCCGCCCCTCACATTGACATACCTATACGAGTTCGTTTGTGGAAAAACAAAAGAGAGAAGAAAAATGAGCACTCACCTTCATCGTCGATGCCGAACAGACCAACACCATCGCCGCCTCGTATACTGTAGCCGATTCTGGAGTCACCGCCAGGAGCATCGGCGTCTTTGGCCTTGACCTGCGTCACCAGACTGCCCACCGGCTGATTCTCGAAGATACTCGCCGACACGACGAAGTCGCTGAACACCGGCGCGTGCAAATTCTCGTTCACGTCCACTATTTCGATTATCAAGATCGTCTCCGAGGATAGCGCGGGTTCGCCTTTGTCGGTGGCCACGATCGTCAAGGTGTGGACCTGCCTGTCTTCGAAGTCCAACTTCTGCATAGTCCTAATCGTGCCCGAGAGCTTGTCGATGACGAAGAAACCCTCACTTTCCATCTCGTCCGACAAACTGTATTCCACTACACCACCCGCACCTTCGTCAGGATCGGTTGCTTCCACGATTACCACGACACTCCATACCGGCACATCCTCCCTGACCTTGACTGTGTAGCTCGTCAAAGCGAAACTAGGTGCATTGTCATTGACATCTTCGACAGTCACGCGGACCAATGCCTCCGAGTGCAGCGGTGGATTATCAAAATCTGGTTCGTCCTTGTTGCCGCCATTCTTGTCGGTCGCCCTTATCCTCAGCTCATAAGAATCCTGCCGCTCTCTGTCTAATTTCCCGAACACAGTTAACACACCGGTTGTGCGATCCACCCTGAAGTCGTTCGTGTCGGTCAACAGGGAATAAGCTATTCGAGCATTCTCACCAAGATCGGCATCCGTAGCGTTGGCACGGAAAATGACTGTACCGTTGAGGGCATTTTCGGACACGCGAAAAGTAGCCAGAGACTTTTCGAACTTAGGCGCGTTGTCGTTAACATCGAGCACGCTGATGGCCAGCATCCGCGAGGCCGACTTCTGGGGCTTGCCAAGATCGTACACCGTAATGTTGAGGAAGTACTCGCTTTCGGTTTCGCGGTCCAGCCTACCGATTACTCGTAGTTCACCGTTGTCCGGATCGATGCCGAAAACCGAATCACTATCACCTGCTGATATACCGTAGACGAGTTTGCCGTTATAGCCCAGATCCCGGTCTCGTGCGACCAGCCTCGCGAGAACGTAGCCAAGCGGTGCAGATTCGTTGACGCGGATCTCGTTGGGGAAATCCAGAAATTCCGGGGCATGTACATTCTCGCCGTACCTACTCGGCATCATGGTATACTCGTCGTCCCTCGAGGGCATGTTGTTCTTTTCCGATGCAGCGATTGCCTCGGTGAGTCGCCTTGCAACGCCGGTATCACGACAGTCGAACGAACCCGTTTCATCCGACAGAATTTTGGATGGTGAACCAAGGTTACGTTTTACGTTCACCAGATGTATTTTTAAAGTGTTGACATCGGCAAAATGTGTGCCATCGGTAGCCGTGACGTTGATGATCCTCTCTTGGGTCTTGAGATCCGACAGGTCACAGGCGATCGATAAGACACCGCTCGTGGAATCCAGTGAGAAGCAGCCATCGGCGTTCCCCGAAACTATCCTGTAGTTGATGATGTTACCCGCGTCGAAGTCAATCGCCGAAACAGTAATGATCTCCGTTCCCACCGGTACATAGCGTCCAACGTGACCTACGCAATCAACCTTCTCGAATTGTGGCCGATTGTCGTTCACATTGCGTAGTTTGATCTTGAGCTGCATCTCGCTTTGCCGCCGGTAAGGCAGACCCCAGTCGTTGGCGCGCACATGCAACACGTACTCGCGCTTCATCGTCTCGTAATCGAGAAGCTGCTTTGTCGACACTACGCCTAAAAAGTGGTCAATTTCGAAAGGCACTCGCTTAATGTTGTCAATACTGTAAGTTATGTAAGCGTTTTCGCCCGAGTCTTTATCCCTGGCTACGACCTTGACGACAGAAGTACCCGCGGGCTCGTTCTCGTCTAGCCAAACCATCATTTCCGACTGTTCGAATTCGGGATCGTTGTCGTTCGTGTCGATCACGTAAATCACCACCTTGGCCGAGGATTGTTTTCGCGTACCGGCGTTGCCCTGGTCAACAGCGGATACGGTCAACGTGTAAAAAGCTTTATTCTCGGCATCTAGGGTCACTGCTGTGTAGAGCATGCCGCTTTCAGCATTAACGTAAAACTCGCCACCCTCGTTGCCGCCGACGATCTCGAGAAAGACCAGGGCGTTCTTGCCCTGATCGGCATCGGTCACCTTTAATCTAATAACTGGGCTGTTGACGGGCGCGGTCTCGGGAACCTTGACTTCATAAATCTCGCGGCTGAAGATGGGTGCATTGTCATTGAGATCAGCCAAGTGGACGGGTACGGACTTGTAACTAAAACGTGGTGGAGTGCCGCGATCGACGGCACGGAGGGTCAAATTGTAACCCTGGGGAGCGGTCTCGCGGTCGAGGAGCTTCAGCACTTGGATGCTGTACTCACCGGGATTGAGGAGAGGACGAATGCGGAAGTAGCCGTCCGGATCGCCGCCAACGATCTCCAGGCTGGCTATCTCGCCGTGTGGTCCAGAATCGCGATCGAGGACCTGCACGATGGCGTAGGTGTCGGCGTTCGAGTGCTCCATTATCTCGGGCAGATGGCGAACCGATATCTCGGGTGCGTGCAGGTTCACTTGGCGCACGTGTATCGTGAGCCGAGCGCTACTGGCCCGGGGCGTGTTGCGGTAGTGGGCGCCACGATCGCGCGCCAAAACCGTCAGATCGTACATCGGCCGCTCGACGTACCTGCAATTCAATCGAGACAGAAGGGGCCGCTTTAGATTATCTTTCCACTTTAACATTTTAATTTGGGGATTGAGATTTCTCGAGGCGAACATCTCGAAAGCAATTTTTTATACAGAATCGTCCTTATGAAAATTATCGTTTTAAAACGACAAGAAGTGAATATTGTTTTATTTGACTTTTTAATGAATTTAACTTTTGATGAATTTCATGTCCGGAGAGATTAAAATTAAATATTTGATTTTAAAGCTTTGGCTTTTGAAAATAAAATAAAAGCTGTTTTATTTCGATTTTGAAATTTTTTTTGCTTTTAAATATAAAAAATATGAACTCTAAAGTAATAATTTAATGAAAATAATATATTCAAAAAGCTTAAGTCGTTTTTAGCTTGTAAAAGCAATATGAACTGAAAGGTAGCATGTGCATTTATTTTATACAAGTAAAATATATAAAACATTAACTTTATTACTGAAAGTTAATGGAATATTTTTCATTTAGAAAAATGAAAACAATTCCATTTAGTTACATTAATTTAATTATAATTTAGTTTAAGGTGATCTCTTTTTTGCTGCAGGTAAATGCACCCGTGAATACAGCGTACAACAGTTAAAAACAGCTATACATTACAAACATAGATAATTTGCTTTTACGCGTAATTTATGAAGAAAATCGAATATCGCGTTATCCATTGTTCTTTTTGGTGAAATTAATATACTCTTGAATTTAAACGCGGACATATTCACCTTTAACTAATATTTTAATATTTGCCATTGCGCGAAATTAATTTATCAATGCAGTTTTAATTAATACATTTATTATTAATTAACCATTGTCATCATTAATTTAAATGTATACGAGCAAATTAATTATCATTTAAATGGTATATTCGTTTGTCAAAATTTGTAAATAGACCAGTTATTAATTTGGAAATTTCCCGTCCCCTGTCAACTCGTTAGCATCATATTTAATATAAAAGCAATAGTAGTCCTCAAATGAATAATTCGAATTTGAACAATGAACCTGTTTGAACGAGAATTCGGCTATGGATAAGTACAAAATGAACAAAGAATTATTACCTGAGCGGCCTCGTAAGGGTGACGACACCGCTGACCGGGTGCACAGCGAACTGCTCAATCTTCTCGGAGAAGCTGTAATAGATCTCGCCGTTCCTCCCGAGATCGGCGTCCTCCGCGACAACCTTGAGGATGCTGCGGTGCATGGGCGTGTCCTCGGTGACGGTGGCCTCGTACTCGGTCGGATAGAACAGGGGGTTGAGGTCGTTGGTGTCGAGAACCGTGACCGTGACGCTGGTCTGCGCCTCGAGGAGCGTCAGCCGGTTCTTGCCATCGTGTCGCCTCGCGCTGGCCTTGATCTCCAGGACGTACCTGTCCTTGCGCTCGCGGTTCAGCACGTCGACATTTCCCGTCCGCGTCCTCAGCATCAGGAAGCAAAAGTCCCCCACCACCCGCTCCTCGGCCTTGAAGAACTTCTCCTTGTCCCCGGAGACGATGCGGTACTTGATCTCCTCGAAGCCCCGGGGCCTCCTGAGCTCGATGCCCATTTTGTCGTCGGGCACGACGTAGGTCTTGCCCATCGAGTTCTCGGGGATGGAGACGTTGTAGAGGCTGGAGGTGAAGCGGAACTCGTCGCCGCTGGCGGGTTCGCTGGCCGTCGAGGCCGCATCCTGCTGGGGCTGTTGGTGCGACTGGCGGTGGCGCTGTTGCTGCTGGTCCAGGGGCCGCGGGCTCGAGGAGGAGCTGGTCCTCGCGAGCTTAGGGTTGCCGGTCGGGATCGCTAGGTTGAGGGCGATCGGACTGTCGTCGAGCTGCTGCTGCTCGACGTTCGGGCGCGCGGCGGACGAGCAACCGGCGCCGATCAGCCCCAGCAGCCAGAGCAGGTGCCATGGACTGCCGAGCAGCGGCGCCCTCTTCTTCGTTCTTCGCATCGCGCTAGCTCATTGTCGGAGCAGGCGAGGCCGCGTCGGAGCTCTTCTCAGCAGTAAGTCGCTCTCGAGGGCTTTACCATCTGCAACCAGAAAAAATTCCTTTCTTATAAACTTTGTTGATTCAGCTATTTTTTTGGATGTAAATTATTGAATTATAAACTATACAAAAAGAAATTATGGTTGATTATGTATAAGCGAAATACTCTCATGAGTTGTATAGGGTAACTTTTTATGTCAATTTCACATTTGCAATGTACTGTATATAATATATAATTTATTATGAAATTATTTGCTATAAGCACAAAGCTATGAAAGGAAAAGCATAAAAACTAATTTATGGCCTTAGTCTGAATCGAACGTATCTCATCCAATTTTTCGGTGAATGGATTCGAAAAGTTGAATTCACCACCTCGACTTACAAAGCTATAAATTTAGTTTTTCATGCTCATATATAATTGAGGAAAAAAATTATTTTTCTTATCTATGAGATTGATTCGCTGAAGGATAAGCAGACAATTTTCATGAATGTAAAGTTTTCTATTGATCATCGATGAATTTGTTCGATAATAGCTAAAAGTAAAATGACAGGGATGAAGGCTAAAAAATCCACGTCTCGTAGTATATCAAAGCGACGATCGCTCCTTTTAAAAAAACGATTCGCTCAAGCAATCACAGCAGAGCGCGTAATTTTATCGTCGTTCCGGTGCGCGCAATAAATTAATTTGGCGAACGACAGAGAAAAGACGAAGAGCGTCGCGGCGCTCGGTTCAGGAGGCGGGAAGAAGAAGAAGAAGCAGCAGCAGCAATGGACGAGATTTATTGGGAGTATAAAACAGTTGCTCGGCGAACTCGATCGGGATAATCGAGGGAAAGCCTAGCCTAGTGTCGTATACATATAATGGTCGAGGGGGGGAGAGGGAGAGGAGGGAAGATGGGATATCTGCGGAGCTATCCAAACGCGCGCGCGCGACGATCGGAGGAAGCGGAGAGCGACGACACGCGAGATTAGAGCAAACGCCAGGGAGAGAAAGAGAGAGAGAGAAAGGAGAGAGAGGGAGAGGGTAGAGAGCTCAGATAGCGTGTAACCGTGAGAATGTTATCGGATTCGTGTTTCCTGACGTGAATCTCTCTCCGACGTCGTCGCGGTCTTACCCATTGTTATCGACATATCAAGACACACACGCGCGCATTTTCACTGTCCCCCGCTCTCTCTCTCTCTCTCTCTCTCTCTCTCTCTCTCTCTTTCACTCCTTCTCCTTTGCCTTTGTCGTCGTCTTCCCCCCTCCCTCCGGCGCACGCCAAATCCGATCCTTTTAGCTTCCTCTCTTTTTCCATCCGAAAGATCGAATCCTCATTGCTGCAGCCACGCGTATAAAGCGCCGCTGCACTATAAGTGAACGTGTGTCTCTGTGTGTGTGCGCGCGCGTGTGTGAGTATAGAGTTCTTTCTGGCTCCTTATCGACGACAGCCACACTCCGCTACACTCCATTACGCGCATTATGCATTAGACTTTCTCTTTTAATTTCCGTTGGCCCCTGCTTTTTCTCGCGACCCGACCCCTTTTTCTTTTGACACCGGCTACCGTTTGTATCGTGTATACTTGCGCGCAGGGGGATATTAGCATCTGGACTGGGTGAGAAAAACTGCGAGATTATTTAGCTGCGACGGCTTGCAGAAAGTCGCGATTCTGCACATTTCGAAAACTAGATAGTTAATCGAAAAATTGCAAAAATATGAATTTGCAATTTTTCATACTTTTATTTACATGGAAATAATTCTTTCGACTTCTTGAGCATATTATATTATTATAACGATACCGCCTATACTATTTAAATATATAAACATAAGTATTTCAATGCCCCGCATTTCCCACCGTATCAAACAAATCTGTTAGTACTCGTTTCTCATTCGCCGTGCATCGAAGCCAAGAAGTAAAAAAAGAAAGCACTACCATATATATTTTGACTGCTAATAAAGCGCTTCATCGCGCGTCACTTCGGCAAGGCGCGCGTTAAGAAAGACTATCGTCGTAGAAAAGGCGCGGCGCAGTAAATATCGTAAAGCCGTCGAGTGGAAAAACGAAATTAGAATACAAGGCTGCCGCCGCCGTCGCTGCTGCTGCTGCTGCTGCGAGGATTAAGGGTCGAAGCCTCCGCGGGGCCGTAATTTAGGCGGAGAGCGATTTCGAGAACAGCGACGAGGAACAAAACGACCCAGGAAATGATAAAAATTGAAATTTAGCCTAGGTATAGTGAAGTACCTACGTGTATATATATATATACACGTACATACATCTGTTAGAGCGGCTGGAAAATTTTGTCGACGAGAAAAATCAGCCCGCCTATTCTCAGATGTGAGGCAAGAACGAGAGAGCAAGAGAGCAAAAGAGAGAGGGAGAGAGGAAGAGAGTGAGATATGGGAGAGAAAAAGGCACACGGAATATAACGATAACTAGAACTCGAGCATATGCGCCGCGAGAGCTTCTCTCTTCTCTCTCTCTCTCCCTTCCTCGCTCAGCTCTCGCTTATTTCTTTCTCCTTCCTTTTTTCTTCTTCGCTCTCGTCGAGGAAGTACTTTAGATTAGCCTATCTTTCGATATACGTACGAGCTGCTCTGCCTTCCGCGGCGCTCGTAAACTCGCCGACTTAACTACGGGACTTGCCGCCGCCGCCGCCGCCGCCGCCGCCGCCGCACACCAAAATAATTGCATCCGAGGCAATCTATAAAATCACGGCACGAAGCACGACGATATCAAGCTCAACTCTTATACGTGTGCGCCGTGTATGTGCGAGAGAGCCTCTTTTTAATTCGCTGACGGAAAACGGAGTTTTCGGAATCTCGGGTTATTATCCGGCGGCTGCACGTCGAAACCTGGTATTTTCGTGCGTCCGGAAGATTTCTCGCGCAGCTCGATAAGGCGATTTCGCTCGTTCCAGTGAAATCGCCTATTCTTTGCTCTGTAGAAATTTAAAAACCGTCTTGATTCTTCACTCAGCTCGAATGATTAAATTAAAAATCCCGAAATATATGTCCGTTAATTTAGCGTTAAACTTGTGCGGTAATTGACGTAAATAGAGTAAAGGGGGCTTTGGTAGCTGCGCGAATTAAACCGTTCCTGTTGCGCTGGATAAATTAAATCGCTCAGCATAAAAAGGATCATTATAGCAACATGCAAAAAAAATGCAAATTACGAATTAAATCGTTGAATGTTATGATCGAACGTGCTTAAAAGTAAAGGGGACAAAAAGAGGACCTTGAGAACTTTAAATAAAGACACGAAAGTATACTTCATTTAAGACGAGAGGGAAAAAACTTTTGACTATTCTTTACGGGATCCAACTGCAACTTACATTTTTTGCATCTTATTTCAAGTAGAGATTATTTCTCGGTATAAGTCATCCTTTTTCAGCCCTGAGTAGCCACTCTCTGGGACATTCGCTGAGCATCGCGTCGAGGAGGGGAAAAAAAATTATTTCCTCGTATTTTCGAGACTCGAGGAACGACAAGTCTTAAATACCTACTAAAAGCGTATCCACTCTAACTTGATGCGAAGTATTTAGTATACGAACATAAAGCCGAATTAATCAACGCGTGGACGTAAACAACAATTCATCGAGTTATCCGAGCGTCTCGTTATTCAAAGTCGGAAAAATTAAAAAAAAAGCGAGAAAGAAAAAAAAAGGGGGGGGGGCAGCCGCGGCTGATAAGGGCAGAACTGAGACGAGATGGCAAAAAAGAAGCGGCGGCGCGGCGCTGAAAACTCAATGAGGAACGAGCGTTTCATACATATAGAAGAGAAAGAAATTAGTATGTCGATCGAAAATCGGTTTTTGCCACTTCCTTCCTACTCTCCGGTGTAAAATACCTTCTCGCTCGCGCACTTCTCTCCATATTTCACTTTGATTTTCCTTCCTCCCTTTCCTCGATTTTCTCGAGATCGCGGCGACGGCGGTGGCGGCGGGTATTAAAATCTTTTTTACATCGACTTCCTCAATAAAGCGGCAGAATCTGGAAAAGTTGTCGTCGTCGCCGTTCTCGCCTCCAGTGGAGGGAGTAAAATATCAGAAAGCAATTAGTGGGAATAGTGGGGAAAATGGCTTCTTAACAGGATCATTAGCGAAGCTTAATGAGATGGATCGAGCGAGCGACAGAGTAAGAGGGAGAAGTGTATATATATATGCCCGCAGAAGATAATAGAGAGAAAGAAATGACGAGTAGGAAGTAAGAGATGGACGATAGCCGGGGGAGGCGCGCATCAGAGGGACAGATGAGAGTCAACCAGACGGAAAGGAGGCCTTTTATTCAGCGCGTTGCCTTTGAAGGGACAGGGCCGCACACCACCGTGAGAACTCGTGTGCCTTTGCTGCCGCCACTGCTGCTGCTGTTGCTGCTGCTTCTCGACTACGCGCTTGGCTGCGTCCACAACAAAATGAGAGAAAGAGACTGCTACGGCGGAGAGAACAGGGCATCGAGAAAAAGCGAGAGCTCCTCTCGCTGGAATTCCATGATTCCTGTCGCCTCCGGTGCCACGCCGCAGCCGCCTCTCGCGATTAACTTCCGCGACTCGCGAGCGCCTGCAGCTTCCAAATGAAAGCCCCACAGCTAATTAAACAGCTCATACGCGCTTGGATTATGCAAATTGTAACCCACGGCCCGGCCGCCGGGCTACTACTCTCCCCACTTTTTTCCCTCCATTTATTCCTACCCTCTGTTTCCAGCCACTTTCAAAGAGCTACGATTGGCCGCCTTGTACATCCGCTCTCATTTTCCTATCGAGAAAATATACACTTATTTATCCCATCAATGTATTGAAAGTATAAGTGTGTCCTTTGGTGTAGGCCAGTCTATCAAAGAAATTCAAGAGTGTTTTGGGGAGAGCTGCTGCTGCCGGTGCACATTTCCAACTAAGTCCGGTAATCGAGGAAACTTTTAAATTAAAGCCGAGAGTCGCTCCTTGCTGCTGCTGCTGCCGCTGCAGCCGCCCGAGTTCCGAATATATATCTAAGAGCGAATAGAATTCCTTGCTCGCGAGCAAGTCCGGATTAAGGGAGCGAGTTTTGGCTAATTCGCTGTCTTTTAGCTCGAATCTTCTGCTGTACCTCGTCTCTCTCTCTCTCTCTCTCTCTCTCTCTTTCCATCTCAGTTTATATTCGCAAAAGAAGCTAAATTGTCTCTCGCGATTAATTTATTATACACATCGAGTGCACTATTTATTTTCATTACTCGACTGCTCAATTATCGAGCTCCGAGTTAACGAGAGGATTTTCGTATATATAAGATTAAGGCTGAATCGGAGAGAGATGAAAATCAGCGGTGGATGCGCAACAACTTTCCGGTTCTCTTTGTAGCGCACCACCACCACAATGAATAAGCATGCGGCCGCAGACTTGGGAAATACTTGGCCGCGGAGTTTCTTCGGGGGAATTTACATTTGCGATTGGGCTGCGCGCCTCTATCCTCCGTGTTTTTCTCTCGCTCTCTCTCTATCTATCTATCACTATCTCACTCGGTGAGAGACTCCCCAAAGATTCCCTATTAATTCAATTGGAAAAACTTGCGTTAATTTTCATTTCAATAGACGCCGCGGCCGGTAATCCCCCTCCCGTGAAATTCACTTTATTAGTGGCCCGCCTGGCGCTCAACTTTCGGCTTTGATTCGTGAAATATGCAGATTTAATTGTCAGTCCCTTTTACCTTTTCAAAACTTATTAATTTTTTCCGCTCCGCTCTGCTCGAGCGACGACTTCATTCAGGCCCGCGACGAGCATAATTTACATTCATTCGCGTATATATATAATAAAGCGCAGCGCGCGCGAGACCCGCCCGAGCGACTCTCTCTGAAGTAGCAGTGTTTATTTAAAACGAAAAAAAAAGGAAAACGAAGGATGAAAAAAAGGGCCAACGGCTTAAAAAAGAAAAACATATCAATGCACTTTTATTGCTTTAGGCCAAATCGCGCGGGGCTTATGTCGCTGTATTCAAATTGAATGATATGCATATAAATGAAAATATTGGCGCGGGGTTGCCTTTAATCTTTTTTTATTGCCCGCATCCCTCTCTCGCTCACTCTCGCTTGCAGCACGTCGTTATACTCTTTCTGTCGTTCGACCAAATTTTATAAAATTTTTTTTAACATTTTAATAATTGATTGATTCTGACTGGCGGGAGAGAAAAAGTTTTCCCAAATTTCAATGGAAAAATGGCTAGAGAATTTTCCAATCGTTGGCCAATTGTACACATATATCCTCACCTCGGCTATCCCACTCTGTCTACTTTCATATATGTATTACTGGAATGTCAGATAATAAATCGAATATCATGTTTGATATATTAGATAAAATGTGAACGACCAAATGTTTTTTGATTAAAAACTTCTTCTTTATTAAAACCGTTTGAGTATTCGTGACGAGCTTTTGTAATTTATTATTTTGTATTTCAAGTTATATAATTTATATAACGGAACGTCGGCATCCAATTGCTTGCAACTCGATTGAAGAAATGAGAAAATGTTGTGTAAAGAATTCAAATGATTCTTTTCTATAAAAAG
>UELV01087717.1:0-14017 GCA_900490015.1 Megastigmus stigmatizans | reverse complement strand
GCATGTATATAGATAGTCGCGTGAGTGACTGGAGAATGTGCAGTATACGGTAAAGACGCTACTACCCAGTCGATCGCATTAGCTTAACTTGACACCATTCGATTAATGAATTCAGAATAATTCCAACAAGTCGAGATATTTATGTGTTTATCGAGGCGCTTATAAGCGAATGGAGTAATAAAATTTCAATGTTAGTAAGCACAGTTATGGAAAAAAAACATTGTACTCGTTAAAAATAGTTTTTAAGCTTTAGCTCGTTACATCAAGTGTTTAAACTTTATTATTTTCTATGAAAGCTTCATATCGTTTTCGAGTTACACAAAAGTATAATAAAAATGGCGCACATTTTATGCAGCTATAATATTTTCTTTATTTACAAAGTTAAATATATTATATTATATAGAAATAAATCTAAGTATAATCTGAATAATTCAATTTTGAATTTTATTCATAATCTAGGAGATAGACCGAAGCTTCGTCGCGGCTGTAAAATTAGATTATAAAAGATTTATTCAGGCTCGGAAAAGAAGTATATATTTATCTTATAGCATATCGTCGAGGGAAAAGTGATTTTCTATTTTTTTTTCTCTCTCAGCAAATAGTGTATATCTAGGGTAGGAGAACCACAGCGTTTTAATTAAAAACTAATAATTGCTTAATACCGTGCGGACAATCGACTATACCAGGGATTTCTATACACCCAGTGTATATCCTATATATAAGCACTCTGCGGAGTCGTGGAGCCTTGAAAACCGCTCGTTCATCTCTCCCCAGTTATCGCGAGGCACTGGCTCTTACATCCTGTCGCCGATGTCGCGGTCATCCAAACTCCATTAACTCATTTTCATTCCGAGTGGTCAGACGCTTATGCGGCGTATATACCCGGCGAGCCTATGACATTTAGTGCCGCGGTCAACGAGTTTGACGGTAACGAGCGGATACTCGATTATATATATATATATATATATATATATATAGTACTCGACTTTTATGGGAATTTTTTGCGGTTGATGTGTTGCTGCTGTCTCTACAAGTAGATTGAACGACGGGAAATAAATTGAGGATTTCAATAGTTTGGGTAGTTGTCGGGAATAGTATAGCTGTAGTTTTCAATGACTATCTGAGGAATGATGACATTGTCGGTTTTTGATCAATCATTGTAATTTTTACAATTGCTGCTGAACTCGAAAAGGTGCTGATTCAGATATATACAGATCAATTGCTATGATATTGATTCGATAGTTAGAAAAGATGTTTTATATTTATAAAGTTTATTTCTGTTTGGATGAGCACTAAGTCATCTCCCATCCACGGTTTAATAATGTGATTTGTTGGCACGTGATGGAAGTACGGATTTTCGGCGAATTACGAAACGAGCATGTCCATCAGTGTTTCGCTTGGAGTATTTGTTAAATGAGGACAATGAAAATCTGCCCTGAGTATTTGATAACGCATGCGACGCTCGTTGTATTGCGAAGTGCAATGGCATAGGCATTATTGGCAACAATCTTGATTCCTGTGCCACTTACGGACGAATTTCCTGTTTGCCAGCAACATTGACTGTTTTAAATGATGAACAACAAAACAAATCCTCGTTACTTGCTTTGATTTCGGTATATCATAAAGAAAGAGTGTTACGGAAATATTGTATTGCATTATATTGCAGAATTGGCATTGTTTTATGAACGATCTGTTAAAAAATTTACTTTAATCGGTGCACAGCATTAATAACTTCAGGTATTGCACCCCGTTTACTTTACGGTGCACCTCAACAATTTACTTATTTATGAGAATAATAAATAAATGCGAATTTATGTCTATAATAAATGAATATAATCCATCAGAGCGCGTAGACAACTGCACTCGCGCAAAGAGGTTATTAAGTTGTTGGTAGCGGACATTATGCACTTGTAGATTTGAAGTATTGAAGCATAAATGTGGATTACAAAAATTCATTTTCAAATTGACAATAATAATTTTTCTAAAACAAAACCGGTCTAGTTTTCTTTTTATATTTTCTTTTTTAATTTCATGGAATTTCGTAGAGAAAATAGATTGTTATTGATTCTAGTTTTTGTCTATAATTAATTTTTATTTATCGCTATTCGATATTTTGTACTAAATACTATTTATTCAAATAATTTGGCTTTGGAAATTGGCCCTAGCGAAAAATTTTTCATGATAGTTACAAGTTTGACTTGTAGAACTACTCTTTTCTGGCACTTATAAAAAGCTATAATATAGGTAGTAAAAGAAAATAAGGAAAGAACTCAATAATGCCTTCATTAATCGTCATCTCACAGAAACTTCTACCCGCCATTCACGCTCTTTCTGTTATATATACATGACCGTAAATACAAATATATTTATCACCGCTAGGCGATCATTGTCTCGTAATGTACTCGAGGTGTGGAAAGAGACAAATGAGTTCGATATCTCTTCCTCTCTCCCCCAACTCCCTGCATGTCCACACTATATATAACACCATTCAAGTCAGCTCGTCACGAGGCCGATTTTCCCAACTATATGTGTTTTTCCCTCTCTCTCTCCTTCTCCCGTTCTATAGGCTATAACACATGTGTCTATCCTCTCTCGGACATTCGTGTACCAGCTCGACACATTCTATAGTACTGCAACAGCGGCGGCAGCGATTCTGCGGAGACTAGGAGAATTCAATCTCGAGCCGATTGTTGATCTCTCTCCCCGTGCTTGCTGACGTGGCTCTGCGTTTTCCCCGTTCATCCGGATAATTACGCGCGACTACATCTATACTCAATCCTGTACGCCTCTGTATATGTATACGTGTGTCGTCCCGCAGACGTCAACGACGTTTGCATTCCCCAATGTTCGTGTGATCCCATTACAGAGAGGAGTCGGACGGCAGCGGCAATTCGTCCTCCTTTGACGCGCGCGTTCGGAATGTGCGTGCAGCCTCGCTGTTTCGCTGATTCGCGTGCGTATTGAGAATTTTTTGCATCCTCCATGGATGCGAGACATTTGCCAAGGAAAACAAGCTAGTCGGTTATTTATAATACTATTTACAAGGAGTTGTTTACGCTTTCTATAACTTTATTCTGAAATTTTTATTTTATGTCCCTTGATATTTACTGGTTTCGACGATGTTTCAGTAGCACGAAAGGAGAATATTTTTTTTAGACACTAAGCGAGAAGCTCGACTTTTTGCACGGGAACTAAAATTAACATGCGTGAAGTAAAATAAGAGCACGAAAAGGAATTATTAAGATACTATAATCTGCAGATTATCCGAACTCGTCTGATTGTGCGAATATAGGTAAAAGTTAAAACTATTTCGCTTTCGTGCAAGAAAAAAGTAATGATAGATTCAAATTTTCAGAAAATTCACATTTATATTGCAGTAGCAGCTACTTATCGGTTATAATTTGAGAATGATCAAAAGCTGCAGGAGAGGGAATGATCTACGGTTGCTGAATTCTATGCTTGCAACATTATTGTGTGTATATATACATATACGGGTCTCTGTTTGCGAATCCTATTAATAGCTTCTTTGAGAGATAATGAACTGATTTGTGGTCAGTGACAAGTGAATGGTGGGCTCTTATTTTAGCAAATCACTGGGTTAATTCGAATAAGCCGAATTATACTCCGTGTCACAGAATAAACACTTTTTTTATTACTTTTAATGTCTTTTAGAAATGTATTTGTAGAAGAGTGCGATTCCATAAAAATAAAGTATATTTTGATTAAAAATGATACAATTTACAATAATAGCAGTGTTTCTAAAAGATTATTGAACTACTTTACAGTTCTTAAATAATTCAGTTATTGACCACACGTAAATAACTAAATCTTTATAATATAAAATGTGGATCCCTGCAAATAATCTGGTATATATATATATAACAATTTATATTCTTTTCTGTAGTGTTCTTTAATCTTTCTTTATGACCTCTTTAAATCTTCATCTACAGTGTACATTGAAATTGACAAGGGATGGGCAAAGTTCAAATAGTAAGATTACCAACGTTTACGTAAATAAAACAGCATCTATGAGGTTATAAAACTAACGATTAATTTTCATGTTTATGGAATTCCCACCGATATAGTAAAGAATGGCTATTTTAAATTCTTTAGCTCTAAGCTAAAAATTTCCGGTAATCCGAATGAATTTTCACTCGGTAATTTATTAAATCAAACCTCAACTGCGACCACGTAAAGCTCTCATTATCTCGTGTTTTAAATTACACTTCCTTCGAACTATCCTTCGAGATGCAACAATGCTACTTTCATTATAACGTATCATCACTATGGGTATGCAAAAAATAAAAATTTAGATGTAAAAACCAAACACTGGACTTAACGAAGCAAAAAAAAAAAGAAAAAAACGTACGATCTTAAATCACGGCATATCTTGAGTAATATATCGACTTAACGAAAAGTAACGACACACCGGGGACGATTGCAAATCATAAAGCTTGGCAAAGCCGCGGCAAAGTTTAGCGGTGAAAGAATAAGTCAAGTACTTATACAGCTCGGCGAGCGGGTCGCCCCACGTGCCCTGGGAGATTAGCCAATGCATAATGTGTATAGTCCCGCGCTCGCGCACGCAAAGCCGATTTATCCCCAGAACCACCGTTTGCGATCCCACTCGTATATACGGTCTACCATATAGGATACTGCGTATAGCAGGTAAAAAACTAACTGAAATCTGATTTTCCATCGCTGGTAATATCAATGTTTCTCTGCGCTCGCGCTCTGACCTGTAATATGTAAAAATATGTGTGAATTGGTGCAGCGAGTGAAGTACATATATACATATATATATAACATTTTAAACTTGAAGATTTTAACGATCAAAGTAGAGAAAGTTACTATATAAGGTATGCGCGGTTCTCCAGTTATTTCTAAAGCAAGCAGTTTCGAGGTAGTGAAATAAGTTGATTCAACTAGAAACCCCGTTACTTGAACTTTAACAGTCTTGTAACGAACTCGTTCGTAACATGCACAGAGGAAGCTTAGTTGATGCACACTTTTAAATGAATATATATAACACATACGCACGCACACACACAAAATACGCACTGCTACTCTCCGTCAGTATACGTATAAGTGACAATATTCTTACCGAAAATTGCCAGCTCGCCTACTTTTAAAATCGTCGCCTCCCAATTTCGAGCACCGAAACTCGGAACCGATCGTCATGTGCTGCACGTCATCATCCCCGCACAATAAACCGCTTTACATTAGCATTCTTTTCAATATCCTCCATAGGTGTTCGCCCAAAGTTGTTACCCAAGTGTCGTGTGCCCGCTATCAAAAGTTTATCCCTCTCTCTCTCTCTCTCTCTCCCATAGCCAATTTAAGCAGGGAATGTCATTATATATACACATACATTCATAGGTAACACGGCTGGTGCAGGCAATGCGAGTGGGCGGTGGAGCTCGGGGAGCGTGTAATTTTCGGCGGCGCGGCCTGAATAACTTATGAACCGCCGCGAGATTCCTTCGAGTCTCTCCCTCTTTCTCTCTCTGTCTCTCTGGCGTACAGCAGCATCTTAATCGAGGTGGCGCGCGCGCGTGGCAACGTCATCTTCTTCAACGTACAGACTCTAGGAGCGTTCGATTGGCTGCGACGCCGCCGTCGCCGCCCGTCACTCGCACAATAGGGCACGAAATTAGGGATATCTACCTATGTCGATTCGCAGCTATGTATGTGCGTATGTATAAGCAACTTGAGCTCGTGTTGCAGCCGCGAGGCTCGCCTAGAATTTAGACGTTCCTCAAGCTTAATGGCGAGGGCGAAATTCTACCGTACGGGTATGGAGTTTAGAGGATCTTCGTCTATATATAGCTATCGTATTGAATGACGGATAGTTTGAGATACAGACTTTCTCGTCGTTGAATGTTATGGGAAATTTCCACATAGCTGTGAGATCTTATTACAATACATTTTAGGCTAAAGTTTTGTCTTCTTATTTTTAAAATTGTTCATTAACCATTGTTTCATTTTTATATGTTTCAGGTAAGATTCCCCGTTCGAGCTAAAAGTTAGAAATACAAATATATCCGAGTGATCTTACCAACTGTAAGTATATTACAAAAGTGATCTCGATACTTTTTTGACCGCAAGTTTGCGTTACAGTTAACCTAAAAAGATCAACCTAAAAAGATACGAGCTTTATTATCTAGATCCTTTCCTATTCAACCGAATGAAACGAACTGCTGAAATTGTCAAATACCGCGAGTTCCCACCGAGCAAATATAGATATAACCAAACTTACTTTGCAAAAGTGGCGGCGCGCGCACGGGTATAATGAAAAAAAAAGCCAATCTTTAATACGGAAGTCAATCCTTATATTTACACTGCAACGTTCCACTTCCACGCTCATTCATATCGCACTATATATACATTTCGAATCATGAAATCGCGTTAAAAGTTCACGTCCTCCTTCGCTCTCGGGTATAAGTAGTCTCCGCGTTCGCGGCGCAGTCGGCAAACCTTGCGTGCGCAGTTTCGAATCTCGCGGAAATCAAGCAAAAATTGAAACTCGCTCGGAAAATTGAATTAAATATCTCCACGCGGTGGGTGAATGACATATATACACATATATACACGCAGAGAGAGAGAGAGAGAGAGAGAGAGAGAGAGAGAGCGAAGAAATGGAAGAAAGCGCTCGCGGGCAGGCTAATGCGCGCACATGTGGCGAAACGAGCCAATCAAGCAATTACGCGTCGCTACTTGCATGCCGCGTATACCCCCAACACAATACCAGTGATTGGCGAGGACTGCCGGATTGGATTACCCGCTTATTTGAAAACACGTACACGCACGAATCCTCTCCCAGCGCATAAATGTCTGCAGTACTATCTACGCGTGTGTGCTCGTATTCCTCGCTCGCTGAATGATATGCCTTTTCACGTATAGAAAAACATCCGCTCGCGCTTGACTGTCTTTGTCGCCGCCTCGTAATTTTGCTTCTGGGCTTTATTTTGTTGCAATAACGCGCGCGTCGCGTCCCTGCTTGCGCTAGAGCTCTTCCAAAAAAGGATGGGCAAAACAAGTTGGCGTCCGGGCGCTTGTTTATTTTAATTAAACCTCCCAGGTATTCGAATAATTTCTTGTAAGTTTATATTGTTTTACATTGACAAACAGACTTTTAATTAATGTTTTAAACCCGCGCTGTCCGTTGATTCCGTGAATTGGCTTCGCGTTTTAGCGCTAACCGTTACTCTCCGATGTTGTGAATATAGGAGCTTCTATATGTATTGTAATATCGATGCCTTGTATTATATTCTAAAACAATTAGTAGCAGCTTTCTTAAATTATAAAGCATAAACGGTACGTCGATATAGATACTCTCGCTATTTCCGTATTATATACAATTATTAATGAAAACCGAGCTTTTAGAGGGGTCGTCGTAATGAAATTTTCGCTGTTTCATTATTCAGAAAGGCTGAGGTGAAAATGTTGTATAAAATCCTGTTTTAAAAGCTATATCGAGGAAGAGTAAGCTCCTTTTATAAATTTTGATATTCAACGATCCAAAAGAAAAGTGATTCATTATAATATTTTCAGTTTATTTGTTGCATGCAATTTGCGAATTATTCTATTAATATAGCGGAGCATTATTAGAGCGAATGATAGAAGGAAAGTGGAAAATTAAAAGCATTATTTGCGCGACCATTGGCAATCGATTGACCGTATCATCATGAGCTCGCTTGTAGTGTCGGTGTATGAACATGTGCTATGAAATGTATTGGAAGTCGCATTCGATTTGTATGCCTTTGCCGCTCGACGAGGCTTTCGAATGCAAGCTGCATGGAGCATTTGATTCCTCTAATGCGCGAGAGTAGCGGCAGCTTCCTCTCTCCTCAAGCATTTCACTGTTTTGAAATATGTGTAGCGCTTAATCGAGCGACGGAAACACTTTAAATGGTTCGTTGCTATTCTTTCTCTATTGGAGACATAAGCTTGTTAGCTAATTAGCTTCTGCTATACGAAATAAAATCATATTTCTGTTGCATTATATTGGTCGAATGATTTTAGTCGAAAATATATTTATGCATTGTAGTTGCAAATATATCGATTACTTTTAAATCGTATAACAAGTCGAATTTTTGGCTTTTAGTGCATGAAAATTTTGTAACGAATGTTTTCAAAATATGTCAAGTATGTTATAAATTAATAAATTATTTTAGTTTGTGTTTGAAAAAAAACTGGAATATCCAAGCATGGAATTAGCACTATAAAACTCATCTATAAAAGAGTTATTTCCTAAACTTTATGAAGGGTTTAAAATTCGCTCATCCGTTATAAAAATCATGAAAATTCGTGAAACAGAATCGAAACTATCTTTTATTCATGATGAAATTATTCAACGGCCGCTTTACTTCTGAGATCGCTTTCGCAACCAAGAATATAAGAAACTTCTAAGTTAAGCCTTCGCATTTCAATTGAATATACAACACATAAAAGACGTTCATTTTATCTCCACTTATACATTCAACATACAAGTACTTTAATACTGAAAGGAGAAAAAGGTATTACGATTAAAATACATATTTTAACGATTATTTTTCCAAATTATCGTTTTGTATACGAAATTGACATTTTAACAATTGCAAAAGTAAAATTTATTCGATTTAAAAAGATTTAATGTTTTCTTTGAGATCGATCACATATAATAATAGATATATAATAAAAAAATGTTATATACCTATTACTTCTGCAAAAAGATTGATAAACTTGAACTTAGTTTCAAAGATGGAAAGTTTTTAAAGTTCGAAGGAAGTAATAGAATGAAATTGTGGCAAAAAGACATCTTTTTATTGTCGAACTTAAATTCTCGGATTATAAAAAGTATCGGTAAATTTTCAAAACTTTAGTAAAAAAAATCTCAGGTGTTTCCGAAGTAGTAATTATAAAAAAAAATAATATCAAAGTTTCACCGCCGGACCGCAATTAAACATGACTTCGGCATAACGAATTTTCAAACAAATTGCGACCAAAATTTCGGGAACTTTCTCAATTTCCAGCAACGAAACAGACACACTACGGCACTCGATTCAAATTAATCTCGTCACCAAACCGTTAAACACCAGAATCCCCTTTATATGATATATATATATATATATCAAAACAGTTTAAAAAGTCACTTTCAACTGGTTCGCCGCCGCGCTAAACTTAAACAGAGAGAGAGAGAGAGAGAGAGAGAGAGAGAGAGAGAGAGAGAGAGAGAGAGAGAGAGTGAAAGATACATATACATATAAGGGTGCG
The DNA here is from genome assembly GCA_900490015.1 of Megastigmus stigmatizans. Classification (NCBI taxonomy): domain Eukaryota; kingdom Metazoa; phylum Arthropoda; class Insecta; order Hymenoptera; family Megastigmidae; genus Megastigmus; species Megastigmus stigmatizans. Next base: position 4,762 of record UELV01087717.1, on the reverse strand, counting down.
GTAGGGCGTTAAGCGCGCGCGAACTGCAGCAGCAGTAGCAGCAGCATGCGGCGACGTTTTACTCGCCTGTGTCTTTAACCATTCGCAAGGCGGCATGCCGAAAGAAAAGTCGAGGAAGAAGAAAAATAAAAAGAGCGATGGAAACGGTATGGGCAAGGAAAAAAACGCGAAGAACACGATGCCAAGTTTTAAGTGAATTTTCCCTTTCGCAAGGATCGCCAATGTAAAATTTAAAGCGGAAACTCCGTGCGGGCTCCTCTTCTTTCTCGCTCTCTGTCTCCTGTTCCGTCAGCAGTTTTCTTCACCAGCTCTTTCGCTCATATACCAACAGCCGTTAAACTTCGACCTGACAGTCGGCCAGAATATATTTACATGGCCCGTGCAGTCGACTCGCGCCACTGATGTATTATACACACGTATGCACCGGCGCGTATACCTGCACGGCTGGCGCTAAGCGACGACGACGGTGAGAAATTTACGAATAAACTTTATACACCCTCCGATCACTTACTCGCAGGCGACAAGTTCGTCTTACCGATGGCTCCGCGCGCGTACAAATTCCTGCACGAGAGAAGGAGAGAGAGAGAGAGAGAGGTATAGAGGAGATAGGACACCTTAACACGCTAGCTGCACACTTGGCCGCTTCCTGCACATGTTTCTCTATTAGCATGCTCGTTTAGCCTGTCTCCTTCGTCACTTGACCTGATTGGCTCTGTGCACTCGTGGTGGCTCTTGCCTTGCACACGCTCGCTCCCCGGCTGCTACCCCTAGACGACGCAATTACCTGACGTCCGGAAATTGAGGATCTGGCGCGACTTTCGCACGCTGCTCCTGCTGCTGCTGCTGCTTCTACTCTTACTACTCCTGACTCCACATCGGATCAGCTCGTCCCCTTTTTCTAGAAAAGTACGGACGACCCGTTTTTTGGAAACCCTCGATATCTTGCGCATTCTAATTCCAGATATTGAATTAGAAAATTCATTTTATCCAAGTCGGATTCTACTCGATATCCATTTCAGAATAAAATTAGAATGTGGATTTCATAAGAAAAAAATTGAATTTCCATGTCTTTATGGAAAATAAGAAAAAGAAGAAAAAGGTGGCTTTCATAATATTATAATAGATGACGTGTCCATTAAGTAACTTCTCTTCCTCGACAAGCATAGAATAACGACGCCAAGCTAGGATGCACGAAAGCGTATACTTTTTCGTCGCTTCGATTGAATAAAACACGAGTCCTTTAACCAAAGCCACTCGCATTATACGCCACTGTGCTTTTTTTCAATAAAAAAACCAGAGGGAGTGAGAGAGGGAGAGAGAGAACAAGCCATGCTTAGGCAAACACAAACACGAAGCTTCATCCCAGTCTCGGCTAGACCAAGTTGATAAGACCACTGGCTATGTATGAGAGAGAGAGAGAGAGAGAGAGAGAGAGAGAGAGAAGGGGAGTGAGTGAGCGAGGGTTACAGTAGCAGCAGCCAGCAGTAGCAGTAGCATCACGGCGGTAGGAAATCAAGTCTGGAAGAGTGCTTTAACTCCACTTGACGTATACCCAGTGGCGAACGGCTACTGCGATATGGACGGTATATACTTGCCCCTCTCACTGGATTTTCTCTCGCTCGTCCCTTCTTCTTCTTTTTCCTCTCTCTTTTTTTTTCTCTCTCTCTCTCTCTCTCTCTCTCTGTGCACCCAAGCCAAAAACGAAAATCTGTTGGCTGCAAAAGTGTTCTCCCGGCGAATAAAGCAGATAAGCCCGCGAGAGCGTTGGCACGCTGTATAACTCGCCTCGTATACATATGTATGTGGGTGAGCTTTCACGAATATTTCGTTAGGTTTAAGTGCGAAACCGCGTTACATATATATAGGTTAAAAGGCGTTTTCAGCGCGCGCGCACACTCCATGTGTGCGGAGGGGTTGGGAAAACGGTACTGCTGTGGCCGGGGCGCATCTGTAATGAGCTATTGCTCCACCCGCTGCTGCTGCTGCTGCTGCTGCATCCGAGAGTTTGCCTAAATCCCATCCAGTCTACGTTTACTACTCGCTCGCGCGCTAAAAAGGAGAGAAAGCGAAGAGAGCTGAGCACTTAGCTCCGCCGCGCGCCAGAAATACTTGCCGTGCCGAATCTTTAAAGTATAGCGAGAAAAATGCGAGGAACGTAATAAATTGAGATTACTCGACTGATTTAGGTGCGGTATCGTATGTGCGGTGTTTTGTATGTTTCAGTGCCGAATGTGGCAATTAAAATGTCGGCGCGAACAAATGGAATTCAAAACTGTCGCGCAACCGTGAGCCGCGGCTTAAAATCGTTAAACGCGATATTGTTGTAGAACGTCATAAAGTAACAAAATACTCTCTCTCTCTCTCTCTCTCTCTCTCTCTCGCTCCCGCCTACATCCATTGTGTTTCCATAAGCTCCTAACAACTACATTGTGACGAGAGACTCGCCTATACATATACTATTGGCGAGAGTATATTTGCATACTCGACATTCAACGAGCAAAGTCCCCTTATCGCTCTTATTTATACAAATGCGGCTGGCTTGTCAGATTCAACGGGAGGACTAGAGCGCGAGAGAGACGACGAAATGCACAGACCGGATACAAAGAAAGGCGAAAAAGCAAAAAATCAGTAGAAAAGTTAACAAACGAAGAACGAGTGAGAGAGAGAGAGAGAGAGAGAGAGAGAGCGAAAGGGAAGAGGGGGAGAAAGGATCTCGTATTTTATGTATAAAACAGCAGAGGGACGAATAGAACTGGGACGTGCGCGAGAAAGACCGAGAGAAAGAGTAAAGCCGAATGAGAAAGAGATAGCTGGGGAGCTGAAAGATTCTGCTCTCCTTCCCTCTTTCTCTCTCTCTCTCTCGCGCGCGCAAAGCTCGCCCGAGTACAAAGGAAATGAGATCCTTTCGGCGAATCGAAGGCACTTTCGCGAGAGGGAGAGAGAGAGCGCGGAGAGGGCGAGAGAAAAGTGAGATCGGACTCGAGCGCGCGCGATGCACCTTACGACTTATACGACATCGTGCGCATCACAATGGGCCAAGTCCGCCCGCCCGCCTGCGAGAGTGAGGGAGAGAGAGAGCCAGAAGTAGGATTCAAGCCGAAGCGAGCGAGAGAGAGTAGATCCTATCGCTTTTTCGAGTAGGGGCCGAACGAGCGCTACTTGCACGCTTCTCTCCTTATTCCTTCTCTATCCCTCTCTCTCTCTCTCTCTCTCTCTCTCTCTCTCTCTTTCTCTTGATCTTTCGCTTTTTCTTTGCCAGTGCACCTTTTTTCTTTTTTCCTTCCACTTATTCTCGTATATATGAGTGTGTGCGTGTGTGTGCAGCCTCCTCCCATCCCCCCATACCCCTGTTTTCTTCCTACGGCGTTTGCGTCTTTGTGCCTGAGCAAACGGCGCTCGCGAGAGTGAAAGAGAGAGAGAGAGAGGAGTCTCCCCTCCCCCTGCATGCACTATGTTCCTCTATATAAGGCCAGAAAAGCGCCGAGCGTTTCGCCTATACATATGTATATATATACGCAGTTACGTCTTTTTATCGGGGAGCTTATATTCGCTCTCCAAGAAGGGGGAGATATGAATTTTTCGATTTGTCGATTCAGAGATCCTCGGGTGTATAAGAGAGTGGCTTACCGCCGTATGGGGAGGGGGTGCGAGAGGATGGCGAATCCGCTGCCGCGGACTATACGCGCGCGATTTTGCGGTCCGCCAACGATCTCTTATTGTCCTAGCCATCTGATACCGCGCGTATCTGATCACTTATCGCTATTCTTTCCACGCTAAACCTTATCCCCTTCGCTATCTTTCTCAGCCGTCGGTCTTGGTTTTCGCGCTTTCTCGCGCGCGGATATCTATTTTTCTTTTATTTACGCAATTTCAATCTCTGAAGGGAGATAATTTTGCACAATTTATTTCAAACCACAATCGCAAGTAGTCAAGCGGATATATATACATATTCCTTTTATCGGTATAATCGAGAACTTCGATTTATAGTGTGGCTAGCCAATACAAAGCTAAATGGCAATTTAATAACGAATTAATCGATTAATTCATTATCGTTTGCGTTTCTTTGTGTGCTTTCAAATAGATTGGGGAGCACATAATTGTTATAAAAAAGATATTAAGCGCAACGAATGAATTATTATTCGATTCTCGTGAATACGAAAGTATCGATATACATAAATTACTATCAACGGAAATTCCGCTTTAAAGCGAACTCATTATACGCTCGATACACGGGAACGTAGCGTAAAAAGTATCGCGCGCATAAATAAGAAGTCCGAGGAAGAAATCCCTGGGCGATAATAAACCTTGACCTCTTCCATTTATTATACAATATATATATATAAGGAGACAATAAACTTAATTGCATCTCCACATTAAAGTAAGAAAAGACGACTATACCATCCACTTTCACCGTGACGTCTTTTTCAAACTGACAAAGAATCGTTTTACGTGTTTTTGCAACAGCGGAGGGTATAACGTACACGGAGAAAAATAGTTCACTAAAAATTGCGAGAAACTTCATGAAAAATTACTATAATATTCAGCAATGGTGAGACAGAGTCGCTGTTTACTAATGTTTAGTAGACAGTATAGTAAAATTGAAGTATGCTAAGTTCTAGAAAATATTATTTTAATAATTAGTATACCAGTATAGCAATTTTTAATTTATTTACTCTTAATTATTACTATACCAGAAGAATGTTTTTAAAAACTAAAATAAATTTTGAATTTAATATACTATATATGTTTTTCTATTTAATGA